>JAECUM010001556.1:0-115880 GCA_016617855.1 Megalonaias nervosa
TCCAGTCCATGATTGCAGCAAATTTAAATTACAATAATATTTTACACTGAATGATGGAGGAATGAATATATATTCAATATAATCGATAAAATTTTCGTTACTAAAAATGAACGTGAAGAGTATATGCGTAAATACATACTCTCATCCTTCTGGCCTTTAATTGAGTGCTTGACTGAATTGCAAGTTATATTCATAACCAGAAACTGTTTCAAATTTCATTTATATTGCTTTATTCAGATCAATATCACGAGTGGGGATACCCTAGGGACAATGGGACTTCTATGTTAAATTTGGGTGTTGGTACCTTGGGGACAAACGGGAATTTAACATGGATAGGATAGTCGAGGGACAATGGAAACTGAACATAGGGAATATATAGCGACAATGGATTGGGACTGTCTAGGGACAAGAGGAATTGAACAGGGGTTCCGTCACGGTACTGGACACTGGTAACAATGTTGCAAGTGGCTGACCTCAATCGGGCGGAACAGTGTGGCAAGGGACTGACCTGAATACGCGTTACTCTAGAGACAAATACAGACATAAAGATGTGGTTAGAGACAGAGTTATAGACATAGAGACATAGACATTTCACACAAACATAGATTTATGAACATATATCTATCACACAAACAATCGACTAACATTTTTTTTCATGCAAGAGAGAATAGGCATCTTTTCGAGACAGAGGAGGGGCACTGAAAAGGGCCTTTGGGTTTTTTATGTTTACACAATTCAATTAACATAGAGAGCATCGTACGGATCTTCTTCTCTTCCTCAAACCACAGGAGTCTGCAGTTTTATCAATAAAGCACGACGAAATTTCTGACAACATGAAATCACCTTATCGGTATTATAAATTAAAACAAGGAATGCAAGCGTGAATCCACAACCCTCCGCTCGATTCGACTTTTCTCACGCGTCTTTTATCGCTTCAGAATCGCAAGAAGACTGAAAAACTACATATATCCATTCAAAAAACAGTAACTTACCAACGCATCACTCTCGGACGACCATCGCATGAATCCAATCAGGGAATTAACCTTTATTTTCACATCACAAGAATTTGTTCCGGTACCAGTACCTTCTCCGCTTTCTCCTTTCTTACCGTACGTCGAGGATTTTAAACAGAGGCAGAAAGAAGAATTGGAGATATTTTTGCAACAGCAGAAAGAAGCAGAATAAGCCTTTGGAACGACAGAAATGGTTAAAGGTTATTTTCCGCACTTTTCAACATCGAAGGCAATCAACACGCTGCTCTACCCCATTTCCCTGATGCTCACTTCTACGACCCCGACAACAGCGCACCGAACAAAGAGAAGCTTTTTATGCTTGGTACCACACTCACGCCTCGGAACCTTTCGACTTTCACGAAGAAATGCTAAAGTATTGTCGATCGGACGTGGACGTTGTACGACGATGCTGTGGAAAATTTCGAGAATTGTTAATGGAGCACGGAGGGATCGATCCTTTGAAAAAAGCCTGCACCATTTCCAAAGCGTGTTCCTTAATGTGATGCAAACGATTCATGCCCGTGAAGACCCTGGCAGTCATCCGCCCTCAAACGACGAACTTTGTCAAATGTCAATACTCGGTCAAAGATCTATGCTGGCTACATTACTTGTGCGACAAGGAAGACAATGGATCCAACACGTCCGAACGGAAGAGGTGAAAAGACCATGGGGAAAGTATTCGGTGGATGGCTGAGATTTAGAAAACCTTCATATCGTGTACGAGTTTAACGGGTGCCTATTTCACGGATGTCCGATCTGCTACCCTCAACGGTACACCCAAAATCAGTTTTTACAATGTGCCATGGAAGACATGTACCAGGCCACTCGCCAACGACGCTTAAAGTTAGAAAAGCAAGGATTCCAAGTGATGGAAATGTGGAAATACGAGTACGATCACTGTTTGGAAACCCATCCCGAGTTTAAACGCATCGTGGAAAGTTACAAGTTGGTAGACCATCTGAACCAGCGGGACGGTTTGTATGGAGCACGGACGAATGCCACCTTTCTGCTGTACCACGCCGACGAGGAGAAAGGAGAACAAATCAAATACTTGGACATGTGTTGACTGTATCCTTACGTGTGCAAATATTGCCACCCTCCCACCGGGCACCCACAGTTGCTGACGGAACACATCAACCTGGACAACGCTCGACAATACGAAGCATTAATTAAATGAAAAGTCATACCTTTCACGGAGTTGTACGATCCCGTTGTACCTCACCATTGCCAAGGAAAAATGATGTTTCCTTTCTGCCGTACTTGTGCGGAAATATAAAACCAAGACCAACCTTGTCAGCACATCCAGGAAGAACGCACCTTGACAGGAACGTGCGTCAGCGTGGAATTGTTTAAAGTTCTGGACCTGGGATACCAATTGTTAGAAGTGTACGAAATTTACCACTTTTCCAAGACAGAACAATACCACAAGGGTGACGAGATTCAAAAAGGCATTTTCGCAGACTACTTGGATGCCTTTTTGAAACTCAAGCAAGAACCCAGTGTCTATCCTTCCTGGTGGCACACTTCCGAAGACCAAAATCAATTCAAAGAAAAATACCTGGAGCAGGAATGCATCACTTTAGATCACATCGAGAAAAACGAAGGTCGACGATCGTTTGCCAAAGTGATTGCGGCAAACCCCTCCTCACTTATTTGTGGCGGGTTTACTGGGTTTGGCTTTCGTATCTAGAGGTGATCGCCAACGGTGTAATTTGCCCGGTATCGAGTAAGGCCAGTGCAAAGTATGAACTGATAGGTGGAATAAATAAATAATCTGAGCTGATATATAGAACAGAATAACACGAGCCCCCGTTACAAATAAAGACAAAAAATTTAATCAAATTTCAAAACAATAAAATTTCACAAACAAATGATATAAGCGTTGCAATTCGAAAGATACACTTCTCTCTTTTGGAATCAACTTAATCAAGGAATTTCAAAAATGCAAATAAGATCATAAAAATAGCCGATTCTGTTTACGATAGAATCAAATCATCATTTAACCGAGTGAGAAATCGAATAACACTGCCTTGTATCGATTCATAACCTGGTGTTCGGTTCCGTCCAAAAGGTCCACTCAGACTGTACTTCTGGGCTCCTTCGCACCGGTAAGTCTGTTTCGCTCTACTCTCCTTTTTCCAAAATTCTTGGTATCTCGCCTTTTTTTCCTTTTGGCCCTCTACTCTGGCAGCGCCTTGCCTGGGTTGTAAAACGTGTCTCTTCCCGAAACTATCTCGCCTTGTAAAAATATAAACAAAAGCAACCTAAATCTTCCGTCACATTATACGGGAATAAATCATTAGTCTCACCCCTCGAGGTCAGATGTAATTCTATCGGATTCAAACAGACATCGATGGCTATCTAGACTAACTGGTCATAACAGAACATACAACCGAGTTCCACAGACTAATGGTCTGCTAATGACCATTTACACCACACCGAGACATTAATTCCTTACTAGTCTCATTACACGAGAATGAATGAAATTCCTTACCCTATGTTAGTGTTACAAGTACACATAATAAACTCGTTCGGATAATTTCCCGTAACATCTACATTCCAACAATTCGTCAAGGTATATAGATAAACAATATCATTGTACGAATTCAGATAAATGAACTCAACACAGTTATGCTAGATACATAATTTCCTATATAGAATAAGCATGAAATTCTGGGTACATAATTTCCTACGATAATCGAGACTATGACTTAGCGAGCCGTCAATGTACATATAAAGAAAAATATCATTGTGCGGACTTAGATAAACAACTCAACACAATTATACCATATCAAGAAAATTGATCTATGACTCAAACAAATAAATCCCTGCAAATACATGCCAATACAAGCAATTAAATCAAACAAATCATCATAGTATCAACGACTTACATGAGATTTATGCAAATACCTTGTGTTTCAAGCTTTTGGTGTCTGTCAATTCTCGAGACAATCGTTTTCCCCCTTGGATGCTTTTTTTACGAGAGATTTACTCATTAAATTTCTCGGAGCCCTCTGTTCTTATGTCCTTTTCTCTTGTAGAAAAGTGCAGACTGAGTGGCAAATTCCACTACTACACATTTAAACTGATAGTTTTTCGTGTGAAACCACGTCCCCTTCCACAGCGTAACCAATCAGAATTACATAAAATTTCCGCTTCACTAGCATCGAAACACTGCAATACGTCTGACAACAAATGGCTACCAACTGTTTTCTGGTCAATGTCCCAACTGTCAGCTTCCATACAAACCAGGAATTTGAACTCGGTTCCGTTAAGTTTAAATAAACTAAGCCCTTAATTATATATCGATAACTCCTGACTTTGGCTGAACCAGTCCGTACATTATGGCTTTTTAAACGTGGCCATTCCCCATAAATCTAGTTAATCGTACATGTGTCTAGCTAAATGTTGCCTACAGAGATTAACAATAACAACCAGATATCGACCTAAAAATTTGGTCTGTTACAGTGATGTTAAATTGTTTGTAGGGCAAAATGGCACAACGACCGTGTTTAACCAAGACGGAGTATTTGTCAAAACCTTCCCGCTACTTCCAGATGATTCACAACAAAACCAAATATATGAAACAGGTGGACGTCGTTCGTGAAGACTTGATCCTGGTCAAATACGAAGAACTGGACTTTGTACGGGTTGACGAATTTGGAAATGTCATCATTGCGGCCTACGTAACAGCCCATGCTCGCTTAAAATTGTACGAAGGATTAGAACTGTTAGGAGATCGTGTGCTGTATTTTAACACGGACAGTTGCATCTACATCGATCGCCTAGGTCACCGGCACCCTGACATTGAAGGAGACCGTTTGGGAGCCAGGACGGACGATCACCCAGACGACAAGATTCTAAGTTTTGCTAGTGGCGGTCGGAAAATTACGGCTACGAATACCGGGATCCCCAAGGAGAAGTGCACACCGAGTGTAAAGTGAAAGGATTTACTCTGAATTCTCTCACCAGTCAAGTGGTGAACTTTGGGAAATTGAAAGCAGCCTCGGAGTCTGAAGAGGATCAACATTTGCAAGTGACCACCTACGAGCCTAACAAGATTGTACGTTTAGCCGCACACCAAATCGTCAGTACACCTTTGGAAAAGCTGTATCAAATTGTTTACCAGAAGCGAGTGCGTCTTCCCAACCACTTCACTTTACCTTACGGACACGTCGATATTAGTCAGCAAAATAAAAAGGGAAAACGCCGAAGACCGATAGTTCATTGTGACTACAATTACCAAGCGAGAAAGATGAATCCTTTTAAACAGACACATTTCAAGTTCGGTGATTCTCAAGTGGAGTGCGATGCTGCCTTGCGATTGCAGAGATGCCGTACACTGTGACCTCAGTGATTCAGTACCACATCATGGGAGCTTTGCTATAACTACTACTGCTACTACTACACATGAAATTAAATGTGATGATGTGAGTGTCAAACCTGACGGATGCGAAGGCGATGCCACTCGTTATCGTGGACTCTTTACTGGTTTCATCCTAAACGTGAAATCATGCGGCTACCACCCTGCGGATGTCATCCATGCCTGAGCAAACTAATTTGGGTTTCACCGTACCCTCATCGAAATGAACCTGTGAAAGAAGAATATTCGATCTGCTGTGTATATTTAATTTAATTATTTGTTTGTTAGTTTATGGGGGGTTTTTTTATTCTATTATACTCAATTGTAAGGTAACTTCGTTTACTGGATTTTACATTTTCCAGAAATTCAGTTCATTTCTGTTTGACGTGACTGTTATAATAATAGAAACACTGTATCCAGCTTCTGGTCTTGATTCAGAAACAGTGGCAGTTCTGGTAAACAACTTTTATTTATTTTTTTAATTCCTTCCCAGAGTAAAAACCATTGATTCCAGTTAAGGCGATACTGGGAGTACATGATATTAGGCATGTAAGAAGCTTCTATTTTGTTCTGGAAGGATGACCATGTGACCGTCATCCGGGAATGTGTTTTGCGTCTTAAATTAGTGTATAACTGTTCTCTTGATAGAATTTGTTCATTCGGGCTCTAAACCATTGACACTTAAAGGTGTTTTATTGGTACCAGTTTAAGCTGACATTTTATTTTATGGAATTAGTGATTCTTTTCCCTGCAAATATATAAGCGCTCCTACGAAATTCTTGGGTAAAGACATTTATTGAAATTTATTCGGAATTCGAAACTGCAATAATACTTTCTGTGATTCAACAAGAAACTGTTTATACATCAGTATGACGCTGACCACAACAGACGTCATCGCCTTCTATTTTGGATTTCATCGGGACTCGGGACTCGAACTCAGATTCATTTAGGACTTTTTGATAATAGGACTTCTATTTTTTAATTCTTGGATTACATTTGGATTTGATTCGTAAGACCGTAAGTTCTTTTTCTCATTTATACCTTGGCTTTCTAGGGAAATAAATTATTTGTTAAATTTCACAAAGCTTGTTGTCTTCACTCTTTTCTGTTACGTTTTGTAAGAGCGTAAACTCGTAACAGTTCCCTGGGCGTTTGTCTGAATACTCCGACTTTGAAAGTCGATTCTAAACCTTTCAAGGAAAGTGGCCTAAATATCTTGGAGGACCTACCCCCAAAGAATCAGCCTGAGCCAGATTTGTCTACTTTGGGCGAAGGTGATAAAGTCGATTGCTTCATTTGCGGTGTGTCACTTCTCCAGTAGGAGCAGAAAGACGAAACTTACCTGAACATGTTCGATGATCTCCGCACTGTCACCACCTATCTTTAGTGGGACGACCTCAGTAATCTCTTCATGGATACTATACAAGAGAACGATCCTGCTTTGCCTGTGGAGTTGAGAGAACGCATTTACCAAGAGTTTGTCAATATATAAGTGAAACGCAAAGAACAATTGCATCCGAACAATCATCAGCTTTTAAATTACTGCCGGTACCCGAATGCTATCAGAGGACTGACTCATTTGAAAGCATTCCAATGGTCAGACATTGATCAACTGCCCTAGGGTCAGAAGGTTTTGGATGCTACTCATTCTACTTACAAAGTGTCCATAGTGCACCGAATTCCAGAGGAAGACTTAGAGGATTACCAAAATCTTTTATACAAACAAATATTGTCTGTAGAGGAAAATTCTGTGCGAAGTGTGGAGTGCAAGTTGGTGACTAAGCATTTGGATACGCCACTGGAGTACGATCACTTTTGTGCAAAAAGTACATTTATTACCATCAACAAAAGAGGTATAAAAACTTGCTACCATGCCACGACCTTTATCATTAGTGATACAACAGATTCAGTGGAGGGAAATCAATGACAGTATTCACACTGTGGAGGATTACCAACACTTAATACGAGAACTGTGTCCATTGAATTTGCGTCGTCGTGTGGTGTGTGTCTTAGTGACTTCCTTTCTGGGATTTTGTTTACCAGCCGATTCCTCGTGGGCTCTTTACGACCTGTACCTCACAGTACCACCAAAAACATGAGGGTGGTACCCTTAAATGTACCCGAAACAGTCATTCTCTTAAACGCCTTGCGCTGACATCTCGATACTTCTCTACCTCTCAGGGAAAAGAAGATTCGTCAACTTTTAGTCACTGAAGATGTCTACGAAGATGTGTGTGTAGCTTGTGACTTACACCCTCACTGGCAAGATCTACGTGACTGGCAAAGTTTTGGATTCGAGGATTGGACAAAAGAAGCGGCAAACTATGCACAAGATATGTGATCATGACTTCAAACGTTCACTGAAAAAAAAATAAACTTTAGAAACCTGTGTTAACCGCAGTGTCAGAAGAACCCGACACGGAGGAAAACCAACCCAATCAGGACAGAACTGTCATTGACATTGCGATTTCGTAACCATCTGTTTCACCACTAGCGCCAAGGCGAAGGGCCTGTCGTGTTCACGTCCCCGTTGACTTAAAAAAATCTGTAAAATGTTCGGACACTTTAGGTCTGTCTCACACATCGTCAACATGATGCCCCTTCAGTCTTGTACGACATCAGTCGCGACAAATAATCTACAAATACGTGCTCGTGTCTTAGAAGCCAGTCTCAGAGAAGTCTCACGATGGTTTACGGTGACAGCACGTCAGTTATTTCAAAGTATCATTCACATTCCTCATCAACTCAAACGCTTTTTTGAGAGAAACAAAGTATCCTTGACGCAACTGGCACATCTCCGCATTCACACTCAAACCAAAAAACAAATCATTTTGAAACCTGGAGGTAGCGGTTCTCTAGGAAGTGTTATCATTTGCTCCCTCTTAAAATGGGATCCCAATGCCCCAAAAGTCATCCCCAAGAAATAAGCCACTCCCCGACCCAAACGTACCGAGAAGAAAAGAGCAGAGGTGTCAAGACCAGATCACAACCTCAGAAAAAGAAAAGTCCCCAGAAATGACTCCACAAATCATCTTCAACGCGCAAAAGAGGCACTCTGGACAGGACGCAACCTTACATTCCCAAACCACGACCTGCAGCTACGGTGACCGCGTCTCCAGTAGTCTCAGGTTCTTCCACTTCTCCGTTGCTCGTGATGCCAACCAAACCCAATTTTACACGCGTCTTTCCTAATTTGATAAAAAAATGGAAACCCGTGTCTCCAGGAACTTTTTCTCTAGCGGTGACACCGTCCTTCTCTTTAGCTACAGAGGCAGCTGATAACAAAGTAGCTGCCCCGAAAATCAAAGTCCAAGAGGGATCAGGTATGTTACAGAGTTTACTGACTTTATCTAAACAAGAACTGTCCCGATTTAGCCCGTTGTGAACCTCTCCACGACGCGTGATGCCTGCCATGAAAATGATACGACGGACCGACAATCAGCGGCGACGCATTCCACTATAAAAAGCCCTAGGGCAAACGATGGATATCAGTGGTTTTGTGCTCCGGAACAAACAAAGATGTCACCCGCCAGAAGTGCACACCATCACCATCGCCGTTCTCCTGTCCAAAAAAGAGAAGGAAAAGAAAAGGACAGTCTCGTCGTTTGACCCCGCATCCGAAGAAACTCTAAGCCAAGAATCGACGTCTACTCAAGAAAAGACCCAGTCGTCCAAAGAAAAAGAGGTTGCTGAAAAAGAGGAGGATTTTTCTGCCTGTTTTGTTACCACAGCTTCCCAAAAGTTTTCCTGTTCTATTACCACCAGTAAAAGAATAAGACAAAAGGACGCAAGTCAAGAGATGGACTTCAGTGTCTTTTTGCCCCTGAACCAAAAAGATGCCCTCTAAAAGAACTGCACACCTCCAACACTCGCTTACCAAAACAGGAAAGAAAAGGAAAGGACTACCTCCTCGTTTAGCCAAACATTGGGACATATTGTCCGTCTTGTCCAAAAGAATTCATTCAAACAGCATCCAAAGATGTCATCGATACCGTGTGCGAATGTCATTTCAATGTCTTGAAAGGAAAGATACCTTTCTCTAAACACCTGAAAGAACGCTTAGACAAACATCGACACGTTCTTCGCCAAATGGTTCAAAAGAAAATTCCCATTCGTCAAAAGAAAACGATGTTGGTGCAAAGCGGAGGATATTTACCCCTGATAGGTCCCATTGTCAAAGGTATTGTAGGAACCATGCTGGGAGGTCTCCTTGGAGGTATTTTACCCATGGGTCCAAGATAAAAAGGACCAAGAAGATAAAAGGGACCTCTGGGGTGAAAAGAACTCAGACGTGACCTTTGGAATCTGATGGAAGGAGGAACACTGGCTTTAGTGCCTACAAACGATGGATGAAATTCCATTGTTGGCAAGAATAACGGACCCCGCATTTACCTCCCAATCCTCATTTGACCGAGACGTCCCAGTTACAACACGACTTTCAGTCGTTGATGGATTGCAGCGATTTGTCAGAAACGGAAATATCGCAACGGTACGGTCAAGTGTTGCAGCGATTTCCACTCTTTCACCAGAAAGATTTAGACGAAACAGCTCCACCGACTCTGAAAGATTTTAAGACCATCAAGAAAAGTCCATCACCACCACAACCCCCAGTGACCAAGATAGACGCAGCCCAACGGATGCCTGAGGAAGAAGAGGCACGAGAATTCTTTCAAACACCATCAGCAGCTCCCATCCCTAGTAAAATTGCAGCGTCCTTGCTGACACCTTCCACCACACCTCAACCAGAAGAACTCAAAGCTTGGGTTAAAAAGATGATGTCCACTCCTCCATTGACAGAAGTGAAAAAGAAAGAAGGGAAGCCAGAAGTGAAAAAAGAAAGCAACACAAAAGCCATCACATTACCACCACCATCATTACTACTCTCGACTTCTACTCCCGTTGAACGTTGGACACGTTAAGCCGTTTCCAAACCACCACCACCTCACCCTAGCCAAAGTAGTATAAGTGAACAGTCCTTGAATAATTTTTTTAAAAAAATCCTGATAGAGAATTTGTTAGCCAGCATTTACTACGATCCAGCCCATATTGTGGGATCCGGAGGAGTTCAGAAATTGTATCGTGCTGCCAAAACCGGACTCAAAATTCTCCGTTTACCTCAAGTGCAACGATGGTCATAAGAACAAGCCACGTACATCTTACACAAACCCATTCGACAAAAATTTTCCAAAAACCGCACCCGAGTGGAGGGCATCGATCATCAATGGCAAGTCGATTTAGCCGATGTCTCTTATTTGGCCACCTACAATCGTGACTACAAATATTTGCTTTGTGTCATCGACGTCTTTTCCAAATTTGCCTGGGTCGTACCATTGACTTTCAAATCAAGCACTGAGTTAGTGCGAGCACTAAAACTGGTGTTGAAACAATGGTAAACCGACAAAGCCACAGAATTTCTGAACCAAGCTTTCTAAAAAGAATTAAATAAACGAGACATTTATATTTTCACCAACGAGAATCCAGAAACCAAAGCCATCATCGTGGAACGTTTTCAACGCACCTTGAAAGAACGCATGTGGAAATATTTTACGCATCAACACACTCTCATGTACATCGACGTCTTCCCAAATCTGGTCAAAGCGTACAACCAGTCTTACCATCGGAGCATCGGATTTCCCTCCAAGAAGTGACTCCCGACAACTAAGTGGCCGTCTTTGAGTGTCTGTTTGGTACGTCCCCGACTTTGGCTGTCCCCAAGAAAGGTGGAATGTTGACGAAGGAAGATTGGGTGCTCATTGGCAAAACCAAACGTACTGTCGACAAAGGTTACTTACCGAACTGGACCACAGAATTGTTTCGTGTCACTGGACGAGTGCGTGGCCGTCATCCTGCCGTCTATAAATTGGAAGATATGAACGGGTAAGTGTTAAAAGGAACATTTTACTTACCCGAGTTACAACGCGTGACCAAAAAAGAAGACAAACTGTACGACATCAAAAGCATTCTCAATCAAAGAACTCGTGAAGTGGGAAAACGGGGTGTCAAAGATGTCAAAGTTCATTGGAAAGGATATCCGCCGAGCCTTGACTCTTGGATCGACGCTTCGCAAGTCATCCACTATTAAAAGAATTGACCATCATGCCCTTCAGCACGTCCTCAACCACCACAGTGATCACTCCTTAACCGAGTTCTTCTCTGCAAGATCTACAAAAGCAGCCCTTTTGGGTGTGGTGTGGAGAACGTGTGCCTAAAACGCAAATCGTCTTTTTCTGCCAAATCTTTGTGTTGCATTGTGTTATTGGTGCTGCCATTGCCAATTTGAGTTTGCAACAAGGAGACAAACAATTGTGGACTATTTTGCTAAGCAGTTGCATCGGTCCCCTTCTCCCCAGTCCTTCCCTGAAATACTCTAACGGTAACAAAGGGAGTCTTGCGACCAACGTCAGTCACCCTCCCAAAAGTCATAATAACAACAATCCTCTTTTAGACCCTCCTCTGACCTCCAGTGATCCCACAGACAGCAAAATTATGAATAACCAATTTTACTTATCATTACTTTCAGGCCATCCGATTGGATCACGCATCCCATTGGAAAAAGGTTTTGGTCGAATTGATTCACCCTACACAAATCAAACACTTCACTGAAAATCAAAACACTTTTGAGGTCGAAGTTCTGAATGACCAAGTGCAAAAATACTTGAATGAAAACGAAACTGTGGATGCATCTATGAAACGACCAGTGTCTCTTGATACTCCACGGTACATCTATCTGTTGAAAAGTTCTGCAGGCTATTATTTTAGCGGTCAACATCTGGTGGACAAGATTGCTGCCAAAGTCAATGCGCTGTTTGGCAAAGCCTTGGACAAAACCAAATGAAGTGTCACCATGGAGTACGATAAAGTGGCTCGTCGCCCACTGATTAAATGTTCGGATTCCAAAACGTTGTCCATTACATTTTGTCCTGAATTGTTTGACATTTTGGGCGGAGACCTCAAGATGATAAAGAATCCACTCCTTTGTCACCCATTACCAACAACTTAAATTTTGCAACGTTTTTCGTTACCCTGTAGAACTGAACCAATGATTAAATTTGATCTTTGATGTGGTGGAGTACAACGTGGTGGGACACACATTAGCACCGTTACTGAGAGTCATTCCTTTCAAAGCGCATTCTGCCACAACGAATGACGGGGAAGGTGGAAACACGTATCACGTTCACCGTGAATTTGAACATCCTCATTATTTGCTATTCAGTAAGTCTTATTTTGACACTGTCAACATTGCTATTAAAGGAGATCTGGGACAAAATATTTCCTTCACCAAAGGGAAAGTCTCGGTGAAACTCCATTTTCGAAAAAGATTCTCTAACGACTTGTAAGTCATGTATCCTGTGTACCGAGGAGTTGCTCGACAGCGAGGACATGTTTAGGAGATATGCTGAAATCGGCGCTTCGTTCTGTGGCCCCCGTTTTGAAACCGATCGTGACACGAAGATTGCACGCCTTGAAAGATGGTGCTTTCACGCAGGGCAAAGAATTTCTTCAAAATGTCATCATCGAAAAACAAAATCCTAAAGAAGCTTTCTTGAGAGCAGGCAAAAATGTCTTGCTTCAAACGAACTAAGACACTTTGGGCCGACAAGAAACTCCCATAAATGCTCTTGACGCTGACCAGTCAGGTATTCCTGCTTCTCTGACGCCACAGCAAGGACAAGGTAGGAAGAGACCACAAAGACACCCGTCCAGAGGACTTCACACACCCAGAGCTAGAAAGACCAAGAAAAGAAGAACTGTCCGAGACGTCTTTGATTATTAAATAACAGAGAGAAAAAATGATGCACCGACAGTCTTCCGAATGTTCCAGGTCGGAATTGAATCTGTTTGCCATGCCACCCACTATGATGACAATGAAAGAATCCCAATGTGTAGAATTTCATCCCATCTCCTCTTTGACAAACTCAGCCCAATCGAATTTGAAATCAAAGGACAGCCCAAAGATTACATTGATCTGAATAGCAGTTACTTGTACCTGAAAGTTAAAGTTCTCGATCAGACTGGAAATACAATAGACGGAAATGAGGAAGTAGCTCCCGTTAACAATTTCATGCATTCCCTGTTCAACGAAGTGGATTTGTACTTGACTAACAAACTGGTCAGTAGTACCATGGATACTTACCCTTACCGAGCGTACCTAGAAAATCTCTTGACGTAAGGAAAAGAAGCCAAGACCACCCATCTGGATGCTTGCGCGGTATGGAAACCTGACATGGTATGCAAATTCAAAGACACCGATTTGATTACCGATAAAGAACCAAACCACAATGTGGGATTCAACGACCGACGAAACAAAATCAAGGGTGAGCAGAGTTTAGAACTGATAGATCGTTTGTATTTGGAGATGTGATTACAAGAGAAGTATTTGCTGAACGCAGTGGATATTCGCTTGCGACTGAATCGCATTAGTACCGCTTTTAATTTGATGGCTGATGCTGCCAATTACAAAACAGTCATCGAAGAAGTAAGACTCTACGTTCGACGCGTGGAAGTGTTACCTAAAGTGGGAAACTACATCAGTCACACTTTGAGCAGAACGACCGCCAAGTATCTGATACGACGAGTGGAAGTGAAAACTTTCACCATTGCCACTGGACTCCGATCGAAGATCGAAGATCATCTGTTCCAAGGACAGTAACCCAAATGTTTAGTCATTGGTATCGTTAGCAATGCAGCCCTCAACGTAGCCCCGGATCAAAATCCTTTCGAGTTTGAGCATTACAACGTGTCCATGATTGAAGTCACTCGAGATCGCAAGACCTTGTGTACCAGACCCTCCGAACCTGACTTTGACATGAAGAATTATTTGAGGTCGTACTTGTCCCTGTACGAAGCTACTGGACAGCTAGGGACCAACAGTAGTCACAGCATTTCGTACGACGATTATGCAGGAGGTTAAGCTTTGTGGTCTTTTGATTTCACTCCAGACCAAGGCAGCGACAAGGGACATTTCCACCCTATACAATCTGGTCAACTGCGTGTGGAACTTCAGTTTGCTACAGCTCTACCCGAAACGGTGAACGTCATCTTGTATGCCGAATTCGACAATACGATAGAAATCAACAGTTTGAGAGAAGTCATTCTAGACTATCAGAAGCTGTGGAAGACTCTTATCCCTCTTTGAATGGTGGAGAATCTTTGGAAATGGAATGGGAGGATATAGTGGAAGCAGAACCAAAAGACAAACACGAAGAGGTGATGTTAATGTCCAGATGCCCAGAATAAGAACAACATTTAGTCTCCTGTTTTGCCAAACACCTGGCAAAAACAATTACAGGATTGACCAAGAAAGAGTGCTATGGATGTCAAAACGATCATCCCAGTCAAATTCAACAAGATAAATATCTGATGATTAGTCAAGAAGAAAAATTGGACGAGTATCTGGATGACGCTTGGGGTCTCATCTCGGAAGAAGCGGTGTTGCATCAGTGGTATAATAGACTTGCATGATCGTTCCTCCCCTCCACTGACTGCTTTAGAGATCTCTTGGCACAGAGTACGGAGACGAAGCGAAGAGACGTTTACTTGACAGAGATTTTCAAGCAAAAAAGTCAGGATTGAATTGATAACTTATCATTACCTGTGAAACAAGAAAAAACAAAACAAAATGGATACCTGGGAACTTTATTACCTTTTGAACAACAGTTCGTACACCGCTTCTTGGAATCCTGTCGTGTGCGCTAAAGATGAACTTCCTCATCGCAAACCTAAAGACCATTAAGCTTATGTCATCAACACGGACGACAGTCATCTCCCATGAACCCAATGGGTAGCCGTCTACTTTCCCCACGATGCCTGTGTGGAGTATTTTGATTCGTATGGATTACCGCCTTTGGAAGACGACATCATCGACTTTACGAGAAGAAATCCCCAGACGACACGATTCAATAGTGTGAAATTTTAAGGCAGAGATTCCATGGTGTGTGGACAATATTGTGTGTATTTTCTTCATCAACATAGTCTTGGATGTCCCTTAGAACATTTAGTGACATATTTTGATCGTGACTCTTCTAGAAACGATTACAAAGTAGACACATGGTTTTGTGCCCGTTATGGCTGTCTCTTGTCTTTAGCTAGGAAACGTAGTGTACATCAATGGCCAAAGGACCTCCATCAGTGGAAGTCTATGTTGACTTCACAACGTTGTCAACCTTGTCAAAATTATCTTATTTGAAAAATATGTGTTGATGTTATATTATGTGTTGATGGTTTGCTGCTTGAATAAAAATGTTATTAAAAATTATTGTTGGTGGTTTGTTTTAAATTTTTGTATCACTATCTATGCTCTTTCACTTCTCTCTATCCCTCACCATGAGATGAGCTAAAGCGTTCCTACCCAAAAATCTTAGGGATGTCTTCTATCGCGTCCGCGCTTGAGCCATATAAATCGAGGCGGTCTCCAGTCTGACCATCTACTGTTGACTCGTCAACTCGTAACGATGTTTTCAAGACAGAAAAAGCTGAACGAAGCCCACGTCCATTTGCATCGTGTCAGGCAAAACCTGATACCCAATCCTGAAGAGATTGAAAATGTCAGAATGCTGAAAGTGGCACAAAACCTAATAGAAGATGTCTTTAAAGAAGAAATAAAAAGGAGCAAGAAGAATGGGCCTAAAAGTACAGACTTCAGAAACAGCAGAGAGAGCATCAGCAGCAACAGCAGCAGCAACAACAACAACAGCTGGAGCCTGATAGAGGCTTTGTCGACTGTCGAGTAGACACTAAGGAGTTCTCCTTCTCCTTCCGAAGATGCAGACCCTAACCTCTGGGAAAGCCTGCAGCCAGATGAGGGGAGCAATCTTACACGATAAGAGATTGCCACATCCCCAAACAAAACAGCCCTTTTCAGGGCTACCCCCAAAGGTGGCGCTCACCAGTTATTATGTACTTTTGAGAGACTGATGTATGTAAGGTGAAGTTGTTTGCATTTAAAACATGCACAGTCGTGAGAATGTTGGCATACCTCTATGCTACTTTCATGTAATGTGGCTGACATTTCTTTGGATATTGTACTCTTGGAAATTGTAACTGATCTTAGCACACTGCTAACTAAAATGACTGCTCCCTTGTGCTCCAAAACTCAACCTGAATTTGTCTAAAGTACACTAACCTTGGCAGCTATTAAAACAGGGAAAATGAATTTTGCCAGACTAGACAATACCAGCTTCTGAAAGTGCAATGAATGAATTACCAAATATATAAAATGTTAAAAAAGTTATCGGCTCTTTTTTTTACAATTTACCTCTGAAGTTCGGGAAGTGAAAATGAGCAAGTGGAGCTAGCACTTTTTTGAAAGGTACACATCTGGAGTAAGGCCAAGCTGTATACTCTATAACCCATATTACACCCATCAATCATACACCAACATGAAGGGATTTAAAGGTTCTTTGAACAATACCTAAGATATACAAAGTCTTTTTTAAATAGCCAGTATAACTAGTGAGGAAACCAGGGGAAATTCTTTTTCTTTAAAATTCTAACCCTATGCTAAATACGAAACTGTAGAGCGCCACCAAAATCTAGAAAAGACATACTACTCTGTTGCCAAAATTTGTCTGTATTTTTGTGTTTGTCTGTAGGGTAAATTATAGAAATGTACCAATAAACACTTCGTTTCCCTGGCTTTGTAGGATAATGTGTGTGTGTGTGTGTGTGTGTGTGTGTGTGTGTGTGTGTGTGTGTGTGTGTGTGTCAGTAATGGGATATACGTGTGCCTACAAACACTTCGTTTCCCTAACTTATAAGATAGTCTATGTGTTTTTTATATGTATGAGTGCTAATAAAGTATGTTTGTAGGTAAAAAAGTGAACGTGAGTTATTCTTTTAGGTCGGCGCGTTCCATGCTTTTGGTTATGGTGTGGGTATTGTTAGATTTTGTGTAAGGGGATGTTTTTCTACACGTCCGCGCTTCAGGGATATAAAGCGGAGCGTTCGTCAGTCTGGCTACCTCAGTGTTCACTCGTTAACATTCAAACTGAGCAGAATCAGTACACTGTTGGAACTCCAAATGCACCTGGAGTATTCCAGACGTCTACTGGATGAGTTGGCCATGGAGGCGATCCAGTAATGTGCCAGGATAGAAGACGAGGAGGAAAAAAAGAAAGGAAAGGAGAAGGAAAAGAAGAAAGAAAGGATCCTGACTCACCTCATGATTAGGCCTCAGTGTAAGATGAAGCCTGAAGTCAGGACACCAACACCACCACTACTACCACCAACACCGCCACCATGTCAGCCACAGCCAAAACCACTACCTCCAGTACCAACAGCCACTGTCCCCCAGATAGAAAAGAGGGACGAAGAGTTGGAGAAACAGAGGCAAGAGTGGAAGCCGCAGAGACCTCATCATCCCCGGATCTGGCATAGGAGAAGACAGATTGAACATGTATTCACTATCCCTCAAAGTGAAAACTGGGATGATGAGGCCACTCATCAACCATCTGCGCTCCCAACCGCACGCATTGATTGGGAGAATAATTGGAGTCGGAGATGTGTGTGTGGTGCCCGACCTGGAAGGTGCCAGCATTGAAACGTGTATTTGGAGTTCACAAAAACAGCCCTTCTCAGGGCTAACCATATCTCTAGAAATGAGAGACTAACCAAGTTGCAAATCATATGATTTTGTGTGTGTATGTGTGTGCGTACGCGTACATGTGTGTGTTTGTGTGTGTATGTGTGCGTACGCGTACGTGTGTGTGTATGTGTGTGTTTTTGTGTGTATGTGTGCGCGCGTATGTTTGTGTATGTATGTATATTTGTCTTTTCCTTTAACAAAAAGGACTCGTCCCTAAACACAAAAGTTTGGTATTAGTGTGTTGTCTTCTAAAAAGAAGAAGACAAAAAATGTGATGGAGAAGATGAGTTGTTGGTGGAGGAGAAGAAGAGAAGAGAGAATTTACAAGAAGAAGAAGAAGAAGAAGAAGAAGAAGAAGAAGGAGAAGAAGAAGAAGAAACCCAAAGGCCCTTTTCAAGGCCACTCCATTGCCTCGAAAAGATATATATTCTCTCCTTGCCATTTTAATGTATTTGTTTGTTTGTATATGTCTCTGTCTATGTCTCTAACCCTGTCTCTGACCCCGACTCTAACCATGTCTCTATGTCTACGTTTCTATTTGTCCCTAGAGAAGACAAAAAATTTGATGGAGATGATGAGTTGTTGGTGGAGGAGAAGAAGAGAATAGAGAAATTACAAGAAGAAGAAGAAGAAGGAGAAGAAGAAGAAGAAGAAGAAGAATCCCAAAGGCCTTTTTCAGGGCCACTCCATTGCCTCGAAAAAATATATATTCTCTCTTTGCCATTTTAATGTATTTGTTTGTTTGTATATGTCTCTGTCTATGTCTCTAACCCTGTCTCTGACCCCGTCTCTAACCATGTCTCTATCTCTACGTCTCTATTTGTCTCTAGAGTAACGCGTATTCAGGTGCCACACTGTACCGCTCGATTGAGGTCAGCCACTTGCAACATTGTTACCAGTGTCCAGTACCGTGACGGAACCCCTGTTCAATTCCTCTTGTCCCTAGACAGTCCCAATGCATTGTCGCTATACATTCGCTGTGTTAAATTTCCATTGTCCCTAGAGTATCCCATCCATGTTAAATTCCCGTTTGTCCCCAGGGTACAAACACCCAAATTTAACATAGAAGTCCTATTGTCCCTAGGGTATCCCCACTCACTACTGATAAATATTACTGTTAGATCACAGTTCAGTTGCTTTCAGCAACATTTCTCTGCTGCGTATTGTATGGACTTTAGATGCATTCAGCAGTGTATAACTGATTTTAGTTTATATTCCCTATTCATTAACTTTGTTCATGTAGCACGTCTCGTAAAGGACCTTAAAATCCATTGTTCAACAGAATTATTCAAGGCAGAGCAACAGAGGCCTAGCAGAGATTCTCATATATTAGAATTTAAATTTTACCTACAGTACTTCCAAAGAATGGATTTAGTTTCTGTTTAAAAAATACATTTAAATTTGTATGATAGGAAAGAGGAAAATGGTCTTTTTAATGAATATTTGCATGTAAAAGAGTGTTGCCGTCCAGAAATATAAAATATATAGTAATTTCACTGTCATAAAATTATCATTTGGGATATAATCAAATTTTCTTGTTTCCCAACAAGAGTAGACTTTGAATGTCTTGTAATATGTGGAACTCGGCTATCACGATTTCTATGAAACCATAAACTTTAAATTCTTTTGTCCACTTAAAATAATAATAATAATAATAATAATAATAATAATAATAATAATAATAATAATAATAATAGGACGAAGAAGAAGAAACTGAATTGTTGTTTTAAAACATTTCAGATCTATCAGCTCGAACTCCCCCACAAGCCTTAGGTCCAGTTTTTCTCCTACTAGCTTGTGGTCCATTTTTTCTCCCCTTCACCACCAATAACCGACACTGTCTTTGGCTAAGTCACCGTAACCTGCTGGACGGTCTCCCAAACATCACCGTCGTAGAAATCTATTCTGCGCACTTCTGCAAATGAAGTATATGTGGCCCGGCGTACACGTTAAGGACATTGAACTCAACTCCCCACGCCTCTCATGAGCGATAATTCTCTTTGTTCTAGATATCGGCCTCCGCGCTGCCCCTTAGGATGATTGCGCGTGTGCGGATTTGTTTTTTTATGTTGCAATGTCGTTAATGGATTGTCTTCTTTGGTGTACCCGAACTTCGCACACCTCCAGCTTCCTGCGAAGAATCTCCGTCAGGCCATTCTTTCTCGTGGCGTCTTCAACATGTTAAATCACTTGCTGTGGGACGCGGATGAGATCACCGCTCCTAAATGGGGTGTGTGTGCAGGCTGTTGGGGTCCGGGTACCGCATTTCGTGGATAATGTACGTCACTGCTGCAATCAGATAAGCGTTTTCATAGTAGCCTCTGTCAATGCCAATGAGAAGTTCAGGTCTTATTTCAGTCTTGAACGTTAAATCCCCGCCCCCCGCCCTACACCCCCCACCCCCGCCGACATAAGCGCTTTTGTTCTCTCCGCATCAAACTTTTCTACCACGGTCCACCTGACGAGGATGAAGCATTCTCTGCCAGTCGGTGTGAGGACCGCGAGAACGGAGTCCACTCGCTGGTTGTCCATTTGACCGCCCATTTGTTCCCTCTCAGGATGTTAACATCCCCATTCGCAAGTGGATCTTCAGTCTCAAAACGAAATGTGCTGAATATGTGCGCGGCCCCATCACCATTAAACTCATATTTTGAGTCGCTATAGCTGCAGTACCGTCACATGTCCAAGCCCTTTTTTATAAAGACTTTGGGCGACGCTACCTTGTCAAGATCACATGAGTCTTTGGGCGGCTCGGGGTCTATGGCAATAAGGCGAGCAAATTCTTTTTATTTTCTTTCTTGCTGATCGCCTAACTAATTGTTGTCTCTGCATAAACTAGCCCACAGTCTGTGCAGTCGCTCTTTTTATAGAGACAGCGCTCCGCGGCTCCTGCAGTAAGAAGATCGATTGCCCGTAAGTGTCGCACTCTCTGCATATTGCCTTAGCATTATTGGCATGGGCAACCTCATATCAATTGTAGTAATTACTCGTGCAGCTTTTTCTGAACCGTTTAGTGTTTCCCAGTGCATTAACCGTTCAGTGTTTCCCAGTAGCATTCAAGTACATGTGTTTGTACCCAGTCACTTTGATTTATATCAGCAATACAATTTTCCAAATAAAACTTTCAAACATTAAAACAATTTTTAATTGCTTTTTGGTGAGCCCATTTAGTGCCCTGCCCTCGGTGGCTGCTAGGCGTACGGAACCAGAGTCTTAATCGCTCTTTCTTTGGAACGAAACTCTTGATCCGTTAACCCCCAACAACTTCCACTGCTGTATGTCATTGATTAGATGGTTATATCTGAGTTATATACTGTGTGAATTGTCTTGTATTTATGTATTATTCCGTCTTTTTGCATGTTTTGCAAATCATGTTGACTTAATGTCTTTATCGTTTTATGTAATGTTGGTTTTAAAAAAGAGGCTTATTAAAGATTACGTTAACTTATTATTTTAATCATGGCGACTGTAAATACATTGTATCTCATCTTACCTTAGTTTTACTATTGAGCTCTATGGAACTCATAAAGTCGACTTTTCAGCCTTCTTGAATTCGAGCACTATGGAGACCCCAAAAAGTTAACATTAGAATGACAATCTGGAGTTCAACGAGACTTTCACGTCGGGATGACACTATGGTGCGCATCGAGAATTTAACATTAGGATGACACTTTGGGAATGTAATATGTTTGGCACTTTGGAGACCATGGGAACATTTAATATTAAAATGGTAGTAAACAAATAAACCGGCACAAATGGTCATGTAAGTGTGGAATGTAAAGTGGGGGGGGGGGGGTAACAAAGCATAATGCCTATTCTTAGACATACAAACACACATTTATTTATTTTTTTATTTATTTATCGTGTGCAGTGCATGCCCAGCCATTTAACAACGTCATCATCAGCAAGGTGTAGAGCCTGCAGTTCACCAGGGAACTTTGTTAGTGGACAGTTGTTCACAATGTTTGACATGGTCTGTAAAGCACCACAGCTACAGGTCAGTCAGTGGCACACAGAGACAGACTAACATCACTGACATACCATCACATAGTCAAAGCCAGGAGAGTAAGTGGGAGCAAAGTAGTACTGGTTCGCAGCACCAGCCTTAGCAAATTGTCTTCCATCGCTTTAAAATTACTTTTTCTCTATAGATATATTTTTTAAAAATTACTAACGCGAGGAGTCCTGTAGGCGCGGGGTCCAATTGGACCAAATCGGTCCAATCGGCCTAAGGACGGCCCAGTTGGTTCGATAATATCGATGCTTCGCAATTCAGCCATCTAATGGGATTCCACTCCAGTTATTCTGTCAGAGTGACCTCCCTTAGCTTTTGGCTCTCCTAAACCTATGGTTGATGGATAACAGGGCGTGTCCACACTATGGTGGACCTGTACATTGTGTCTCTAAAGACCAAGCTCCTCCGTGATGCCCTGCAGTTTACCCTAGGGTTGCGAGAACCCAATTTCCATTATTACCGCGAGGAGGCACATCGGGTGGCTTTATTCTAAAAAGTCTATATACTGGCAGGAGACTTTGCACTCGGATTTCTTTACGCGATTAGCTAGCCGGCGGAACAGATGATTTGCACCAGTTCTGTAGCGTACGCTAACATCCGTCAGCGACCCATCTTCACTAGCCAAGGTTACGATATGTTAAACCTATTAACACCTTGGAGGATCGAGCAGATATTTCTGTGCTTTGGATCTGTGATTTTCATCGATACGGCGACAAGCTTCCGCATCCAATCTATATTTAGTCCTACAATGTAAGACATAGCACATGTTGTTTTTGTTTAAGTGCTATGTCTTACTACCCAAATAACGGCCTTGCATAGCCTGTAGTCAAAGTTTCAGGAATATCTCACACACTTGGCATCCTATATCGACACTCTTCCACTAATTTATGTGTAACTAATATACTTACTGTGCTGTCTTTATCCTGGTGGAATCAAAATATGACACTAGCACATGGACATATTTGTTGCAATGCGACGGTAGTCGAGGTACGCCGAAGTATGTTCAAGTAGGTTCATGTGAGGGGATATCTTTCTTGAACGAAACGAAACGTTGCTTACAGTTCCAATAGGCATAATATATTTTTATTCGTTTCGTTAAAGAATAATATTTCAACTTAACCCGATTTCGGCATTCCCGGCTTTCATCGCTTTCCAGCCAACTGAAATGTGGGCCAACGAAACTTGAAAACAGGTCCATTTCTTTTGTGAGAATCTGAATTTGTTAGAGAAGAGACATCAGGGTAAGTAAAGTCTGACAAGAACATTATAACTTTTTTTGTAGAAAAGAGTCGTTATTGGTTGCCAGTAGTGTGTGATATTTCTGAAAATTTGACTTTCGTTACACTGTTAGTCGACATCAAAACACGTTACACAGCGCCGTTAGTTAGGCGGTAAGACTCATCACCCACCCAGAAGAAAAATATCGGGGTGATGTGTCTTACGTTGTAGGACTAATCTATATTAAGCTGTTCAGATTTAAACAGTGTTACATGATCAAGAGAAGGAGAGGACTTGAATTTTCTCATAAATAAGCAACTTTCCACTGTTTATACAAACACCGTTCACTTAAATACACCTGTAATGACCTTTCTGTTACGTAGTCATTTTTTTTTATATCAAACTTACAATGTATCCTTTTGAAGTCAATTGCCTCCAAAATTTACCGCCGATGGACAATGCACCGCTATTTCAAGCTATTGGTTAGTTGTCATTGTATATTAAGGGAGGCAACTCATGAAATTCAATAGATATCGCTAGGACAAAGCACAAACACTCGATCCGCCAAAGTGTAGATAGGACCTTGGTTTGCGAAGATGCCAGTGACCAGTCTGATTTAAATACATGACCAGTATTGTCTCAAGACACCTGTACGTGTGATAATCTTTCCATTGACTGGGGTTGTTTTAAAATAGCTTTTTCAACTGATCTGTACTTTGACATTCTGAGTGTAATTTTAAAACTAACTTAACATAAACTGGTTGTTCAAGGGCAGTTTATTAACTAATTTTACATCTTATCAATTACTATAATATAATATATGTACTCATATCAATTCAAATATTTCATAATGTATCATTCCATCTATTTTTGTTTCTGTGGGGGTTGAGGGTGGTTGTGGGGAGTTGTTTGTTTCTTTAGGACACAAATCAAATTCAAGTAACATAATAATCAAAATGCGTTAATTGGGTGCATAATCCTTCAGGTAATATTGTGATCCACAGTTTATCAAAATTCAAGTCTTGACACTGCTCTATGGATGCACATGTATACCATATTGCCTAAAATACTTAATTCGTGCCATATAAACACATATTTAAGTTGTTGTAAGTAACGTACAGTTCATGGTACTAATTTAAAGTTTGAACAGTGCACTCAGCATGTGCTTACGTGAGTGTCCTCATTACAGATGATAAATCTCACCACAGGATATTGCAATCAGATTATCTTTGCACCGTGTACAGTATGTTTAATCTATTATAATATAATAGATTCTAAGCAATCAACCAGATTTACGTGCAAAACTTAAGACGTTTCTAAGTTTAAAAAAATCAACATACAAGCACCGGTCAAATACATACCTCTTTTATAAACATAGATGTGAATCGAGCAATTTCGTTTTTTTTAAAACATTTTGTTGAAAATTCATTGCTAACTCATGAACCCACCTTTATATACATTGTCAAGGACTGAATTTGGAAGCAAAAACGTCATTTTACTTTGCGGTCGAATCGTTGAATTTTTACCACTACTGCGATAATTCTTCTTGCCTTAAACCAATTATTTTAATGCTATGATATTTTGGTTGAAAGCATGAAGTTTGTAATCTAGATCGCAGAATGTTTTCAACTTCATCTGTCTGCACATGCGCTCGGTCTTCTCCTGGGAAAGATGCATGATAATGAGGAAATAATCATGAATGTCTTTTGATTGGGACATGGTGAGCTATGAATTGATTAGTGCTGTTAAAGTTATGGATGATGCAAGTATTTACCGGAACACGAATAAAGTATTTTCCGGAGCACGAGTAAAATGTTTTTACGCAGGGATTTAAAGTCTTATCTAAGTGTTTATGCAAACGTTTGCACACACAAGGTTTGCAATCATGATTCTTACGTGGTTAATTAATATGTATATGAATAATATACAAATTACTTCAACATACATTTTCTAAATGACGGAAAATGTATTGAATCAACAAATACAATGCTGAGGTTTCAGTGCAGCTGACGATACAAAAGCATTCGAGTCAAAGCAGCTAAATCTTGTCTGAAAAGGCAAGAATAACGTCAAAAAGGCATATGAACACGCCAGTTTTATTCAGATTTTAAGTCGTCAATAGACTTGCGAAATTAAAACGTGGAGTTTCACGATACTCTAAAGCTTATAATATTGCGGTAAAATTTACATCTGGAGGATAAATATTTTACGATGTCCATTGTGACAACTCATGACATTTGTAATGAGCCAATACCCTCCACATGACTTGCCATCAAACCATTAAGTGATGATGCAAAGAGTTGTACTGGCTGTCTGTTAAAACATTCATACAGAAAACTACTTGTGGATCTCCTTATCTTCGTCTTCGACTTCAGTGAAATCATAAATAGATTAGTTCTCATCTATTTGACAGTCTCGTACAGACTAAGCAAGACATCCTTGTCAAGTGTGCACATTAACAAGAAATATCAATAAACCAGTCTCTGTTTGCATTATCAAGTGTGCACATTAACAAGAAAAATCAATAAACCAGTCTCTGTTTGCATTATCTGCTGCATAAAAATACTCTTAAATAATAAGCCAATGATAAAATCGAATAGCACAAAGATGGCATCCAGACCGATATTGTTGATGGTATAAACGGCTCGCATTGATATTTTTTTACGATTGGTGCAGCGCGATATGATAAGGCCGAAACAACCATTGGTGCCTCTGTGAACAATCCACAAACAAAGTCACAGAGGCCAGTTCCGTAATATGTCGAGTAAACGGGTTTTATCTTGCTTACAACACACACATGAATTACACGTCGACGTACGACCGTCACTTTATTAAATACCTGGTCGATCTCTACTGTGCAGTTGCATCATTAACTTTTCACAACGCAGATCTACAATGTGCCCGTCTTGATCCATAACGGTAGAAAGAATATATGTCAACTCGATTATTATGACATGAAAGGTACACAGGCAACGCGGGCGTAATAGATATCAAATAACCTGGTTCCACAGTTGGTCAAAAACCCCAAAAGTGTATAACCCTGAACATTTCAGGAAACTCTGCCTTCATAACTGCTACTGATAATATCACGGTTTAAATTGATCTGTATTGTTGAGGTAATTCTGATAATGTAAGGCATGGTATAATAGCCTATTCGTAAAAATTGTTCATCATCTGAAATTTCGTCAGGCCAACCTAAAACTAAGCTTACTGACAACCGTTTGATGTCGACCGCATATGGTGATATCAAGATGCCAAAACTGAGAGTGGGCTCATCTTCACGTATATAAATTTTGGAGTCTTTGTCGGTAAACAGTAGGATTCTTTGTCGAATTTCTTCACTGATCGATTGGTCTTACGCGCCTGCAGAAAATTCAATAGTATTCCAGGTGGCGCCAGTGTCTGCTGAAAACACAAATGAGTTATTTTCATCAATGCCACCACACGGTCGCGATAGGATATTACTCCAATTGTAATAAACTCACACTGACGCTTGCGTAATGTCAAGTGTACGTAACAGGTGATGCAACAGGTTGTTGTAAATACAACCCAGAGTGTTACGAAACCAGAATTTAATATGAGTTTTTGCGCCTGTTACTGCTGGTGAGTCACGCACACTTGAGATTGCGCTATCATCAGTACATATATTTCGCGTTAGACGCAGAGCGTCTCAATCGTTACAGAAATCATTATGGGTGTTGTAATATACGCCTTTGATGTCCTCATCAAGTTCATGCATCAACGTGCGATGTTTATTCTGTCTAAGATGACAATGGTAAGTAATGGCTGCCAAAACCATGAGGCCTTATTAATGTTTTCTTGTGCGTTGTTGCACGCACGAATTGACATAAATAAATGTTTCCAGTTTCTAATCGATTAGCAAGGTCGTTAGTGTCATAATCCACCCAGGCATTATCTTTGTCTGGTGAACTTCGCCGAGAATACTCTATTGAGGGCAGGGCCGCAATACCTATTAAGCACACTAAGGGTACCAACCCAACAGGGGTACCAGAAAAAATTCAAATTCATTGTTGATGATAAAACAGAATGAATTATATATGACCATTTCGATCTGCATGTACGAGTATTTTGATTTGGAATAATGGCAACACTGATATTTTCCCACCATTTTAGTTTTAATATTGATTCTTTGAGTTTCACATTTTGTAATAGGCGGGAACCATAATATTTTCAGTACTTAGGGCCCGGGAAGGCCTTAATCCGGCCGTGATTGAGGGTATTCATTGAAGGAATTTATCAACATATTTCCACATTATAGAGGTGTCAGCAGTATCTCTGGTCTATAATTCTTCGGCGATATTTGTAAATCCTTCCCAGTTTTTCACACTGGCTTTTGCTCTCCCGTATTCACCCTAAATACCATTTTAAAACCATTCTCTCTCGATATCTTTTTTTTCCTGGATCGGGTTCCTCAACATTGTAGTACAGATAAAAAATTTGTTAACAGCGATACGTATTGGGTTTTTAAAATTCATCTTTCCAGCTTCATCGATAAAAAACTGAGGTGGTGGTACATTGTGACCTTCTTTTTCAGTTTCTGCTTGTGGCTCAGTTGTCATGCCATCTGTTTTGTATGCTGTGTTTGCTTCAGTCGTGCTAAATGCTTTTCTTTAGTTCAGATTGTTTTCTCAAAGGCCTTAGTATGGTCACAGACTTTGGCTTGGTTTTTATAACACGTGGCCTTTGCATTTTCAAAACACGATCATCTGTTTCCCTAGCAGCCCCTGCAGTAAGTACACCGTCCTCTGCGATTTTTGTTACCTTTGCTGCGATTTCTTTTGTTGGTTTAATCAGCAGTGCAAATGTCTGTTTTACGCCTGCTGTGAGATCTCGTGCAGTTTATCTTGACTGCAACATATCTTTGACACTTTTTCGACCTGCTATAACATTACGAATTAGTTACTTGTGTTCACGATCAGCTTTACGGCGGTGTCTCTCATACTTTTCAATAGCATCACTGGCATAAAGCGGCATCTTATTATGATTAATAATGATTGTTAAATTGCTTTGTTCAGATCCTCACGATATTTTTGATAAGGCTGACCTGTCAAGTCCAGTGAGAAAACGATACGGGTCCTTACTGATTCGCTCAAACATGTCACGAAAATAAACCCACGAGTGGTCAGCGGCACACCAAGACCAATGAATAGTTGCAAGGCCATGCGTGTCAATACCACGAAATTTCATCCACATATTTAAGTTGTCACGAACCACTTGAGGCACGTGTGCGAATCGCTGAGTTAAGTAGGTCACACCTGTGTTTTGTGTCGACCCCTCGAAAATATTCTTGCGGGACTGACTTGATTTTTTAGCATCGTACACGACAAGATTATTTTCATTTGCATCCAAATCGCCAATGGTCGGTCCTTCGTCAATTGAGGAAAATAAATCAGTGATGGACGCCGAAGCCGTCTCAGATTTGCCACTCCACGCTGTTCGAAAGCATTTGAGAACATCATAACATGGTTGATCATCAGCCAACTGCGCAATCACGTACAACGGATCCAATGTCAACCACATTAAAATCATATTCCGCAACAGTTAATTTTGTTCTTAATCCAGCTGGGCCAATGTGTAGCGCGCGAACTGAGTTTGGAAACACATCACCGTGCTTAAGTGCTTTGGGTTTTACTTGTGCGGAAAAGTCAGTGGCGTCGAATTTCCCTTTTCGTGAAGATTTGAATAATATAATTGTTGCATAACACAATCATGTCTTTATATTGTGTGCGATGTCGCATGAAAACTCGTACACCAATCGCGAGTTTGAACCGTAACGGACGAGCCGCAATCAAGGGAAAGCACTTGAGTTCAATGTGGAGCAAATATGTTTACGTTCATTAATTTCGAAAAGTCACTGGCGGTGATGTCGCTGATGTATTAACAAAATTACCAAGAACATCATGGAGTAATTTCTTGGTCAAAAACACATACCTGGATACCATTACTGGGACCCGGGACACAGTTAGAGATACAACTTGATTCTAACAACCAACCAAAACCTGATGAGACACCCGTAAAACGTGTTGATGCTGCATGTTAACGACATGACTTTATGTATAAAACATCAAATGATATCCGTGTTTGTGAACGTGCTGATGTGGATCTCATTCATGACTTAAATGCAATCGCGGGACCAGATGCCGAAGAAGAATCGCAAGCTGGATCATCTGAGGAGGTATAAAAGCCAAGACTGTGTTTTGGGTGGCCATTAAAAGTAAATTATATTCATATGAACATCGATACAAAAACCTGGACATTATCAAAAAGATTCTCCGCGTAGTTACTGAAAAGGTGAAGCTGCTTTGGGAAAGATAGTAAGCGCGGCAAAGGTCACCCGTGGGGTTGCTCGAACACGGTTTGCTGTTGCTGTGCCGTATTCGTGTTGGACATGTTAAAATATGTCGTGAACAAGCAATTGTGACACGATTTACACTTGCGGAACCGTTATTCGGACTTCAATACGCGCAATAATCTCGGACCGCAGAGCAGTCTCACAAATGGGCAACACGACTTCCATTAATCATACAAGCACTAAAAATAGAAATCACACGTGTAATCGGATTAAAACAAGCTGATAAAAGACTGTCACGGTTAATCACAAAATGATTTCACAACCACCATCGTTAGAACCATTCTGAATTTGTTTCGGTATCTGTATGTACCTGGAGAGTTAGAAGATGGGCAACGTCGTGGTACTGACCCGTTATGGTCAGTAGATGTATTTACAGTCTTGGAACGGATTGATACTTCAAGAAAACCAACATGTTACGTTGAAGCCTATCAAGAAAAGAGCAGCGAAGTCTCCCAGTTGAGCATTTGTGAGAGAGGAATTTACAAGTTGTTCAAGCGAATACGAAACTGCCACCAAGAACTATTTTAACACGTAAATAAATTGCCTATGCGATTTTTCTGACACCGTATGCCAATTCATGTTGCTCGCGAAAACATTCGACACACATATCATACCCGAGACCATTTTGCACATTATCCCTGGAAGATCTTTGGCCTACTTGGTGTTTTTCAAGGATCCTCCTAATCCACCGATGTAACTGGAAGTGAAACCGTTCTGGATTTCTAGCACTCAGTATCTAACCACAACCGAGTACAATTTGGATTAACCAACAACCAATTTATTGGCGCTACTAAACAATGGGTGCTCTTTCGGATTATCACTGTTATTAAATTCGTTCACATGGTTGCTTGATGCGATATCTGAATAAACGTCATCGGTGGTTATATGCATCAAGAACGTGAGACTCTATAGTGTTTCTATAAAGCAGATCCTGATAAAACGGTCTGATCGTGTAAGAAAACTCGTGCATGAGAAGCTTAACCAACATAGATAGTTTTTGTGAACTTCAGCTCTGCCTTTTACTATGAATGGCAGCAGATAGATCAAACATCATTCGGGATTCAAATGCTGGGTCTGCGTTGAATCTTCGAAGCTTATCACGAATAAGATCAACCAGAATTCGTTTTCATAAATTCTCCATTGTTTTCTCAAATACCGAAATTGATCATGAGTTTAAAGATATCTTTCCCAAAGTCGATTGTGGCCTATATTCTCAAGTCCATATTCATCTGAATCTATGGGACCATCCAAACTTGCTGGTGAAATCCATACATTCGATGGACTTTACTTACTTGCATTCTCAATGATAAGTACAACTGCAGACATAGTGCGTCTAGTGTATAAATTGTGTTTGGTCCTGAGATTTGGAACAAGATTGGTACATTCAGTAAATTTATCAGATTCCTTTAACACTGATTTCGAAGCTAGACAGAGAAAAACTTTACGGAGTCCATTACGTGATTTTATGGTAATTTGAAATTTTAAATCAGACTTTTTCAAATAAAGAAGCTTGGGTTTTTTAAATCATCGTAAAATTCCCATGCAAAAGTGGATAAAATAAATTCGAACTTACAATCAGCCCAAAGTAGCTAAAATAACCCATCAAAGCAAAGTATTACACCAACGCGAATACGACCAGACGTTGTAGGTTTGTATCGAATAACATTAAAGGTCATATGTGCTCATATCATCAGAAAATTCAATCGTTTCAGATGTATTAGGTGATTTAGTGAACGTCAGGAGCTTCATTTTTTCTTGCACAATGTTAAATAAAGATTTTATCTTTTTCTGTTCATAAGCTTGACCAAGCCTGTAGAGCTGCCATTTTATGATGATCCCTAAGTCAATTAATTTATTAATATGTTCCGGATGTATCCTAAAACGCATAACAACATATTTTTAGCCTCTTTGAAAAATCTGCATGATGCATTCAACCGAAACAGTGATTTAAGCTTTTCTGTTACGTTTCTTATAAGCCTCTTGTCGGGAAAAAAAACAATGCCGTTATTTGAAATCTCTAATATGTCTGTATAAATATTATGAGCGTCGATCTGGCTTTTTCTGTTATACATAACCCACTGTAATTCTTCAATATAAAATTAGGTATATTCGTTCGAGTTGTTCTTTTTTGAATTAGTTATTTGAGATTAGTGGCATGCGGCTAATTTTGAGCTGTTACATATGAAGTTCTTACGTTCAAAGTAATGCGTGCAATCCCTAACAATTACAATGATGCAGCCCTGAATGAGCTCCTAGCGTGCCAAACGAGATACTACAAGCCAAGGGGTTGATACGTACCTAAAGATTTATGCAGCCAACGCAAATGTAACTGACATCAATCTTACATAATTATATAAACTTCATTTTTATATTTTACCATCTCGGACATCTGACGAATCCAGAATTATTTAAGAATATCTTTCTGCCGTAGTTAGGGTCGAACCAGCAATGCTGTGTTTGATAGCATGATAATGTTACCGACTGTTTTGTGGACTGTGCTAATAAAGTAAAATGAAAAACCTCGTATTTGAAATTACGATTCTTATTGAAAGATACTGGCGCGCATCCTCTAATAAACAGCTAATATCGAAAAAAAAAAACGTCATTTTGATTTACTATTTTATGATATTATACATCTCCCCATATGATCCAGTGTAATGGTAGGCACGCATAGTCATGAAATAGTAAATTTATGTCTACTGAATATTTGCAGCGTGATCGCTATTCAAACAATTCTGGTATTTTTATATTAGCAATAACAAATTTAGTTGTTTCTGGTACGAAGACAAGCTTATATTAATTTCGCTTTTTGGTTTAAAGAACGCCGAAATTAAGAAGTTTCTGGATTAAATCAAAATAACTTTTTTTTATCTTTGAATTACGCACGTAAAATAAACTGCAGTGGTCCACACTTCATACCAGAGCCAACTGGCTAATTTAATAACAGCAGAGAGTTTATAAGACTAAATTATGGTTCAGACGCTATATGTGATCATAACACATCTTACCGAATATAACCTTAAAGACATGTCTACGGTAGTGTCATAGGCGGTTTTTCCGGTTACTGGTCACTTTTTATATAGGCTAGTGCGTCTGTCTAGTCTAATTCAGGCCACTTGTTTGGCCACTTCATTTTCGTGGATTACTAAATCCATAGGTTGCACATGGTATGTTGCTGTTCTGAGAAAATGAAGAAAAATCATGAGAGATAAAAGGCAGAGACGTATATAACTAAAAAAAAGGCAAAACCGGCATTATTCCTCTCCTGGAGTTGATCAGTCCGCCCTTAAGCCACATTGCATCTTCAGAAGCACTTGGTCTACTTGTTGAAGTCTAATCAAGATGACACTTGCAAAGGTCTTACCTGTAAGGCTGATAAGTGTGATGCCCCGATAGTTTCTGCTGTCCCAGCGATCGCCTTTATTTTTTATGGTATGATGATCCTGATGTCGCTCGTATGCCGTGGAAGTGCTCTTTCCCTTTATCATAGCAGATAGAGGTCATAAACATGTAGTAGCAGGCTGGACTTTCCACACCTAAGCACTTCGTCTGGAATTCCGTCCTTTCCGGGAACGTTTCCTCTCGTCAAGGAATCTATACCTCCGTTTAGCTAAAGAATTTCTGACACTTTGTCCAACTCCATCATTAACTCTTGCAGTGAATGAAGCGCTAGCTAGGATACGTCCATCTCGATGGAGTACAGGTCGAGGCAGTGTTCCACTCAGCAAGACATCTGCTTGTTCCTGTCAGTGATGATCTCGTCATCCAGTACTTTGAATGCGCAACGTTAGTGATAGTGGGACCAAGGGCCCTTTTGATCACGTAATACATGACGTTTCTTATTTCTGATGCAGCCTATATTTCCTGGCATGGATCGGCCCAAAACTGATTTACGTAGTGACTGGTTGAATTCTGCAATTTACGCTTCAGCAACTTGAAAATCCGAGACGTTTCTTGTCTTGAATTTCGGTTGTGTTCTGTGTAGGCAACTTTCTTTGGCTCTATCACTAGCATCATTTTGTCTGCGTGGGTCTCAAACCAGTCTTTGTTTTAAGTCCTGTTTTAACCAAATATGGTGATAGATAACTGAGTTCAGGGCTTTCCAGACTTCTTCAGCATTCCAGCCCTTCTTCGCATATAACCTGTTCAATGGTCTCTAAGAACTCTAGGCATTTCGCAAACGTCCATCATACTGCATGTGTTGATGCGTGGCAAGTCTTCACGTTTGGATCCAATTAGCTTTCGTGGATGCCCTCTTTTTCTACTGCTGATAAGTGATTGTACGGATTGTGATAGGTGCAGATGTGAAGTACACAGGTTAGGTCGAGTCTTCTGGTAATAGGAAGTCGAGTTGATGCCAACTACTGGAACTTTGGTTGCGCCATGACACCCACCTTGTGCCGACGTTTGCCATTAAATAATGTGTTGATGATGCGAAGCTGCTTCTGAATACACAGTTCCATAACCTTTGGATATTCTCGTTAATCGTGCCGACGTCATGGTATCCGAGACATGATGGTTGTAATCTGCTGTCTGATCCGACTCTTGCTTTGAAGTCGCCGAGATGAACCCATCGAGGTGGGTCAAATCCTTACCGGTTGTAAGCTGCACAGCTTTGTGGCGGCAATAACTGACCCGTAGAATGCAATGATCCTTCCCACCATCAGAGGCAGCCCGTAACAAACGAAATCAAACTTCGTTAGGCTGGATCCGTAAATTGCTGCTCCTTCATTCTGCCCTTGCTGGTGAGAAAAGGTTCCAGTTTCCTCTCCGTGCTTTACCGCATAGCCTAAGCAATTGCTTTCTAACTTGTCGAACATCTGAGCTTCCCTCTCGACCTCGAAGGCTGAGTCCAGATGAAAGGCAAGCACCGGTACATTTGGAGAAACCTTATTTGCACGAGTTGCCAGAAGTTGCATAACTTGTTCACCAGCCGCCTAACGGGATTCCACTCCAGTTTTTCTATCTGGCTATTCCAAATGTAATTCACAAGGTAGTGGATGCTATTTATCACATAGCTTGAGCATGGCTGATGGATGCCAGAGCGTGTCCACACGCTGGCGAACCTGCACATCGCGTCTCTGTGGGCAAGCTCCTCCATTTTTGTCGCCGCGATTGAGAACTGCAAGAGTCTAGACTCAATAGAAGCTATGTACTGGCAAGAGATTCTTACGCACTCGGCTCTCTGTTTACGATGAGCTAGAAAGGGGTGGTAGGTGAAACTACTACACTAAACGTTTTGCCCAGTCGTGTGGCGCACTACTAACTACCGTCAGTGAACAGTCTAAATACATAATATGTATTGTCTGAAGACGTCTGTAAATGTGTACGTTTGATGGCCTTTCCATGTATGGGAGTTGTTTTAAATTGCTTTGACATTTGTAGCATAGTTTTAAAAACTTATGTAAGATAGCTTGGTTGGTCTAATGGTAGTCTATTCAATAATTTTAAATCTTAGCGTTTACTCTAATATAATCTAAATATTCATATCAGTTCAAATGATGTATAATGCATCATGTCTGCTGTTTTATATGTTGAAGTCATATGACCACCTCAAATAGCGTAATGATCAACATGGATATATGATTTTTCAAGCAAATTTATGATACGTAGTTTTTCTATGGACGTATAACATACGGATTCAAGTACATAATCTATGACATATAAACACTTTTACATTTAAGTTGTTCCCACTAGCGTACAATTCATGGTCCTAATTGAAACTTTGAAGTGCGTACTCAGTTTTATAGGTATGTGCGTGTGCTTGCGTGAGTGTTCTCACGTTAGATAACAGATCTGATATTTCAGCCAAATTGTTTTTGAACTGTGCACAGTATGCGTAGACTATTGTAACATAATGACCTCTAAGCAATCAATCAAAACTTTGTGCAAAACTTAATAAGTTTCCAATTTTAAAAAAATCAAAATATAAGCTAAGTTCAAAATTACATATTTATTTGATAAACAAAGAGGTGAGTCGATCAACTTGATTTTTAAACATTTTGTTGAAAATTCTTTGATAAATCTTGATTTCACCTTTGTATACATTTGTGAGGGATGGGATTATGGGTGTAAAAATGTCTTTCTAAATCTAGGGCAAATCATAAACTTTTCAGCACTGTTGTAATATTTCTTCCTTCACGAACCCATTAAGTGATGATGTAAACAGTTGTAATGTCTGTCTCTTAAAATATTTATACATAAACTACTTGTGGATCTCCTTATCTACGTCTTCGCCTTCAACGAAATCATAAAGAGGCTAGTTATCATCTATTTGCTAGTCTGCTGCAGATCAAGTACGACTCCTTATCAAATGTGCACATTAACAAGCAATATCAAGTACATCAAGCAAGACGCTGTTTGCATTATCTGCTGCATAAGAATGCGTCTATATGATAAGGTAATGATAAAATCGACCGGCACTAAAATAGGGATGCAATTCATAGCATAATGCACTTTCCCAAACTGTATAAAGATGAATTACAAAACTGTCAATTTTTCAAATGTCGTGAGCTAGGCTGAACGTATCACATTAGATATATACCTTTCTGAGTTTAAATTGAAAGTGTTAAATGTATTTCTCGACTTGCGAAGGAAATATTTGGATGTGTTTCAATTGAGGATTCATTGGGTAAGAGGGATTGTTTGCGGTCTCGGCCTTCTCAGACACTTTTCTGTTATCTTCTTTGTTTATGTTCCAGATAATGAACAATGATTACTTGTTCCATATACTGAGAAAAAAAAAAACACTTGTGAACGATTGCAAAAGATTACTGTATCGTTTGCGTCAAAAATAACTTCGTGATTTTGAGTTTATGGAACAAGACAATTTATTCTGATTGACATTGACAGTTTCTTGTCTATCATGAGTGAAAATGTCAGAAATAAGATATTATCTTATAAATACATACCAGCTCTCTAGTTCTTCAGAATTTGCATGTGGATATTATGTGTTTAAGTTTCATATATTTTACAGAAAAGATTACACATACTGTAACATTTGTCCAGTTGCGCCAAACTAAAATGTTATGGGTTTGGACAACTAGAATACAGCCTATCTGAATAAAGGTACACTGATCAACTGAATTTGATGGCATGGATATTTTTGGATAATTTTTGCACGCATAATGAAACATCGATATTTATGAACTTACATATCTTTGAAATGAGACTTCACTCACTGTCGAAATGATCTAAGGATCTTGGAAACATGGAAAAAATTTAGAAGTTTCAGCAGTAATTTTCTTTATCTCTAATACTCAAATATACAATAATTATTCAGCAACAGAATACCTATAACTGTCAAAGCAGCACGTATATCTTGCTTTCTGTATTAAGTCTGTATCAAGATACGTGTCAAGGTACGTATCAAGGTACGTGCATATACTCAATAATTCCTGGAGCTACCATTACGATCACACAGTGTACCCAGAGAATGCTGTGGCAAATAAACTGTATAAAATGTTTCCTCACTTCCTTTTAGCTTTGGGCGCTGTAGGTAACGTGCTCTCTACTGCTGTACTTACTCGCAAGGCTTTAAAAAAAAGTACAGTGTGTCCATGTACCTAATTTTCCTGTCAATGTGTGACCTTATGACTCTTTACTCTGGACTTTTGTGTCAATGGATTACCTACTATTTTAATGCAGATGTGAGGGAGATAAGCGTGTTCAGCTGCCAGTTCCATTTGTGGATTATCTATACATCATTTATTTTGTCGGCCTGGATCTTGGTCGCCATAACAACAGAAAGATGTCTTTCTACGATTTACCCCTTGAAGGCTATGACCATGTTCTCCAGGAGAAAGTCTGTGGTAACTTGTGTTGTTATCATTGCAGTCGTGGCAATAATTTATAGCTGGGTTTTTTTGTCCTATCTGGAAACAAAGAAGATTAAGAGTATCAATATGATACAAACAGCTCCGTTATTGTGATAATGAAATGTGTTGAACTCTCAGGCAATTATGAATATTTATACACGAAAGTTTGGACCTCGGTTGACCTTTCCGTTTCCAGTCTTCTCCCGTTCATACCCATATTTGTTGGAAATGTTTTGATCACACATAAGATACTGCAGCAAAGGAAACAACGCCGCAGACTGCTTCGAGCAATCTTTCCCAATATACATTCATCTCCTCTTCAAAGCCGGGATTGGAACTCTTTGATTCCCCTTATTCTCGGCATGACGTTTTCCGTATGTACGACACCCATCTGCGTGTGCTTAATAATATCGTCTTATTTCGTTTCGGAAGAAGACGACGCAAAGCTTAACCTAGCGCTCGCTGTGGCCAATATATGTTTGTTTTTTAACAGTTCGATCAATTTTGTCATGAACTGCATCAGTGGGTCTATATTCAGAAAGGAAATGACAAAACTGTGTCGCAGACGCACAAGACAAATATCCGACCAGTTTGTCACTGAAGTAGGTTAACCTAGTCATCGATTGCTCACCTGACGGTTAAATATCACTGACAATAAACTGAATGAAAGTAAAGGACTGGGGCTGTTTACAGACAATTTGCCCACGAAAACTCTGAAACTCCTTGTTGACAAGTAAGTCTTTCTGAATTAAATCTAACCTAAATTGCCATGGGTGGGGTTTTGAGGATAACTTTGTCAGCCGGGAGGTCCCTCTCAGTACGTCGAAACAATCTACTATTGCGTAGTAGAAGAGAATGCCATAAGGATTGCCACTACATAGTTGAGGAATGCCGAAGAAGATGGATAGCCACTACTAGTAGAAGGAATGCCATGATGGATTGCCCTTACTTCGTAAAGAGAATGTCGCATGGGTTGGAAAGAAGAGGATAAGAATCAAAAAGATATACAGAAATTCGAACACAAATGGAAAAGGACTATGACACAGAATTTGAAAAGGAACGATAGCATGAATGGAACTGACGGAACGGTAATGGACTAGAATATAATTTTTAAAATTACTGAAAGCATTGCAAACAGAGTTTAAAATTTTTGAAGATGAAATATTCTCGACAAAGTGATAGAAAATTGCTTTAAAATTGAAGATACTATGGACTAGAAATTTTGTGGAAGAACTTGTTGCAGAAACGAGATACATTTAGAAAGATATTAAAGAATGCCTATTTTATTGACCATAGACTTACAGTACTAGACTATCTCGACCGCTCACTTTACTTTGGACTATCCTTGCTATAGCTTTTAATTTATGATAAGTATAGATATTTAGAACTTATTAAAAATGGTAGGTATAGATACCTAGAAATAGAATTCAAGGCAAATCTTACACACATGAACATTAATGTTTTAAAATATAAAAATTGAAGTAATAATTAAACTATGGTAAATATATATATATATATGTATCTAGTTTGAAATAACATAATTGTGAATTGTGAATTTGAGGAAATTGTGCAGCACGTGCACATGGTGCTCACTGTTGAGAGCGCAGGTTGTACACGTGCGCCAAGAGTCTAACGGATCTGAACTTATTTGAGCAGCTTATGCTATTGTATTTAGTGAGTGTCAAAACTAAAATTTCTACTTCTCTGTTAATAAAAGATAATATGGTAAAAATTATTAATCATTACAACGAAAAGAACTATAACTAAATCAAAACTTGGAAAATATCGAAATGTATACAATTTGAATAGCGTACATACCCTACTTCAAAATTATAAAATCAAAATTTTGTAAAAAAAAAATAATAATACACAAAGCACATGCACTTGGAAAAAAACAATGACACGTAAAAACCCTTTAACTTTAGATCAAGGGGGTCCCTCAGATGATGTTAATTCTGAGAGGGACCACACCAATAAAACGAAGAAGACCATACCAGACTGTCATATGGTAAAGAGAAATATATAGTATGCACACAATATCCATTTCAAAAATCTGTAATCTTCATTATGGGCTCCGCACCTTGTGTGTTGTCATTTACCTGAAATAGGCGATAACTAATTAATTTCACCACTCATAAGGATGTGCTACTGATTCACTACATTTAATCGGTAATAAAAGATACTGTATGGATAATGTTTTACATAATTACCTGAAGATTAAATACTAATTATCTCTTATGAAATTCACAAACACTAAGATACCTCAACATGGGTGTAGGGAAACATTTCAAACAGAGCCGGTTTAACCGTCAAGGGAACTAGGTGTGTCCTAAGGCGCAAAGATGGGAGAGGGGGCGCCAAAAACGAAGAACACTGTCAGGTTATGCATTTATGATCATTTAATATTGAGACTAAATAATGAAATTAATAAATTGTCAAGCCGAACGTGTATTAATACAAATGAACAGAAGCCATGCCCCCACCGGGGAGCGGGTCGCAAGATGAAAGATTCGCCTAGGGCACCAAATGCCTCTGCACCAGCCCAGCTTTCAAACAAACGTTTCTCAATTTGTAATTGGTATGTGTGAACAAATTGTCTAGAATATGCATGATGCAGATTGTGAGAACTCTTTGCTAAATATGAGCTCATCAAATAGTTCTTTTTTCTGTATTTTCATTTATAATTCTGTTTGCAGTTTATGACATAATCATTTTAATAACATAATTTTTTTTAAAAAGACATATATTATTTGTTTCCTTATTTATTTATTTATTTATTTATTTATTTCAATGTGAGGTAGTCTTTTCGCTTGCCTTGCATATATATATATATATATATATATATATATATATATATATATATATATATATATATATATATATATATATATATATATACATTTTAGTAATGGAGGCTGTCATCAATGGTAAACCAATAGGATGCGTATTTAAATGCTCAAAAGGTGCATTACTCTTATCTCTGGTTACGGAAAGCATTATTATGTAATGCGTATTTGTGATGTCCCTCTATTCTCTCATAGCACGAACATTATGAAGACAAAGCTGGATGAGGAAAAGTTGCCAAAATGAGATAAATTCAGGGCACTTTTCCTCATCGTTCAATAAACACAGATATATCAGCCCCTTGCAAAGGGCTCTCCGCAGTTCCCTTACTAACTGGAGGTAGGAGACCCACTTTATAACCATGACCTCTAAAATATACAAATGTAAATTATAATTAATGTAATTAACTATTACTAAGTCTCCATTGTCTCCCGACATAAAGTATTTCAAAACGAATCATAAAAATATAGTATAAAAGTTTCCATGATTACATTACCAGCGATAATAGAAATATAAATTTAATATGGAAAACAACGATTCACAGCAAAACATTTTATTATTATTACAAAGGATCCGTGATTACTTTATAGCAGATGAATGGTTGCAATTTATGTCCATATAAAATATGCACTGACTGTGTTATTGTAAGTATTTTGTACAATTTGTAAACATTTCCACAATTGTTTAATAATTTATGCTTAATCTTGATTTTCCTTCCTAACCCAAATTTTAACGTTCCCCAACCGTTTGCCTTAGTCTTCTCCATTTGTTTTAATTTATTTGAAATGAAAGTATTCAGTACATCCATTAAATTCACTTTCACATGCATGCACCTGCAACACATCGCATGTGTTCAAATTTCGGCTCATTGATAGTTGTAATGTTATTTGTTATTTAAGAATAACTCCAGAAGGCGATCTATACTATCCATTAATTACAAGACATCAGTACAGTTGTGAAGAGGAGGCAGAACTGCACTGAAAGTAGCTTTTCCCATGGAACTTAAACCCTAGTGAACATATAACATACACCAGCTGTTGTCTGCATCTCTGTTCTAGTCCAGTGTGGAATGTCTGATTACTTTTACTGTCAAGTGATATTTTCAAGATTAGGCTTACACTACATCTCTCCCCCTGAGTAACATCCAAAATTAAATATGATCTGGTGACCGCATTTCTAAACAAGCTGCTATCATCTTCATTTTTACAAGTCTTTCTTGTGGTTTGACAGTCTTCTTGAACGTGTGAAGCACACCATTTTACACTGTAAATTCGTGTCTATCTGACCAGTCAGATTCAAGTTTTCCGTCGATAGCCGATTTCTCCGACCACCCATGCTCAACGAATTGTATAAGTTGTTTTCAGATCGAATCATTTCAATATTCAGACTTGATTTGTTCAAGTGAAGAATTTGATGCTGGCAATCAACATAGGCATTAGTTTCGGCCTGAAGTTCTCTGTCACTCTCAGATTTTTAGCTGATCTTCTGAATAGAGCATCGGCAGTTAACAGATTTTTTGCAAGCAACGTGAACTATAAAAATGTTGATCTCATCAAGCGCATTCTAAAGCGTTGAATTTTAGGGGGTAAATCTCCCAAGATTCGTGCTCATTAGTGGTACTAATGGCTTTACGATCAGTTTCAAGTTTGAATTGTGACCCAGTTAAATAGCTATTGAAGCGTTCACATGTAAAAGCCTTTTCTTCTGTTTGAGCGTAGCGTTGCTCAGTTTTTGACATTCCGATTCCATGCCACCGGTCTCGGAGTGCTACCATTCTTATACCTTATTACAGTCCTAGCCCATATAAAGACGCATCTGCAGATACAACTATTTCTCTATTTGGATCATAATGTGCTAAAGTTGGAGACGATATCATTTCTTGCTTGATATCTCTAAAAGCTTGTTCTTGTTCTGGACCCCAAGTCCACAAGATTTTACCTTTCAAAAGCTCATGTAGTGTTTTTTTCATTTTTCTGCCAAATTTGGATTAAATTTGCCAAGCTGATTTGGCATACCGAGAAATCGTCGTGTATTTGTTAAACATTTCGTTGTCTCCATTTCAGTTATAGTTTTTTTTTTTTTTTTTTTTTCGGATCAGGTCGGCAACCATTTCGTCACCAACATGCCCAAGATACCTAATCAATCAAAGCGACGTCAGCATTTTCTACTGATTTCATAACCTTTTCTAGTCTTTCATCATGTTGTTTTGTGTTTCCCCAAAATAAAAATATCGCCTATGTGAAAGAGTGTTCTGCTATGTTGTTGCAGAATTTCTGACATCCTTTTCTGAAAAAAATTCAGGCGCGGAACAAATTCCGGAAGGAAGGCGATACAAATAAAACCTCCAAAAGGTAGTAATGAAAGTTGTAAGGCGGCTTGAATCTTCCGACAGGTTTGTTTGCCAAGTTGTCTGAGTTTGCATCATGTTTAGTGACAACGTTTGTACCTGCTAGCTTTGCAAGCGGCTCTTTAGCTGGTGGTAGTGGGTAATTCTCTGCTATTCATTAAGTTTAATTACATCCACGGAAATTCTTACCATATCCTTTGGTTTTGGAACGACAACTATTCCCACATACCACTCAGCGGACTCATCTGCCTTTAAAATAACACTCATTTTTTTTCCCATTCAATCCAACTCCCCTTGAACTTTATGCAATAAAGGGATATGGACCTTTCTGGGGGTATATAAGGCAAAAGGTTTAGAATTTTGTCCAGTTATCTCATATAACCATTTTGTTTTTTCTGGGCCTTTAAACAAATTTGTGAATTTCTCGCGATAATCTCTATCTAATGTTTTAGATTTCTCGCGAATTTTGTTTGCATTTTGCGAGTTTTTATCTGAGGCATTTATTGAGGATATATTTACCTGTTCAATAATCCTGAGAGCCGATATTGCGGGCCTGCCCAAGGGTGCCTGATTCAATCCATTTACAACAATGTTCGATTCCAGTTCACATGCTAATTTTCCCAGTACTTTAAATCCGGAGTTTCTAGGACCGTACAATTTTCTATCAGACTTCGGTAGTTTGCTGTCTCCGACCTTTCGTAAATCTCTCTCAGGAAATACAGTCACATTACCTCCAATATCAGTTTTGAATAAAAGTGAAGCATTGTTCAATTGTACACGCGTTATCCACAGATGACCCTTCTTAGTGCTGATTGACCATAGAGAACTAGGTTGAGCTCTCGATTCTATGTTGCGAACTGCTGATTTTGACAGGCAGCATTTTGTATAGTGTCCTCTTTTATTACATTTGTATCGCTCTGCTTCTTTAGCTGGACATTGGTTGTGAAGTCTTGACCTTGACCTCACAGCTGTGGACCTTCTTACAGGCCTTGGTGTTGCATAGACTTGACCGCTGTCCATACCCACACCATTATTTTAATTTGGTTTTAAAAGCAATTCATCAAGTTGTATCAACAGATCATCAATTGTGCATTGCAAAAATTCAGATATATCCACACTTTTGATTGTGGAGAATCTGCTTGTACGTACTGCCGCCAAGCCAAAGCGACAATTACCCTTGTTTTTTTCCAGAATAGGTCTTTTCAGATGATTGTATTTCTGTACATCTTTTTGTTTACTCCAATTCTGCTTGTTTTTGTTTAACTACTTTCTCTTCAACTGTGTCTTGTCTCTTTTCGTTATGTAATGGAAGACTATTTTCATAAAAATAAGTAGCATCAGCAGAGAAATCAAGCATCCAATGATGACTACACCCGGATAATTCATAGTCAAAGGAAATATCTGAAACTGATGCTATATTACATTTTAATTGGTCTTTTGCGTATAGTCAATGAAAGCATGGAAAAACTAATTAACAAAATGACACTATACGCAATATAAGAGTTCCTCCTATTTATTTTTTTCAATTTCCTTTAGAAGTATTAAAACTAGACATTGTAAATATTAAACGCAGCCGACACAGTTATTACTGAAATAGACTATTCTAGAAACCAGAATGGAGAGCGAGCAGACACGAAAGATAATATAAATGGTTCGAGTGTATCATCGCATATAGATCAACTCATTGCAGATAATGAAAATTAGATAATAAAGAGAAGGAGGTGTTGCGCAGTATGTTGCTAGAATTTCAAAATGTGTTTGCAATGTCATCAGAACACACAGTTGACACGGGCACTGCTTCTCTTATTCGGCAAGCTCCGAGACGAATTCCTCTGTCAAAACTGGAGAAGCGAAGGCAGATCGTTTATAAATGGTAGAGGTGGGAATGATAGAGTCCTCATCGAGCCCTTGGTGCACTCTGATCGTTCTCGTTCGAAAGAAAGATTCGACTTTGGGTTTCTGCGTAGATTATAGAAAGCTAAACGACATTTCCCTCAAGGACTCCCATTTTCTCCCACGTATCGATGATACATTCGATGCTATTAGCGGTGCAAAATGTATCTCCACTTCAGACTTAAATTAGGGTATTGGCAAGTTGGCATCGCTGAAAAAGATAGACCTAAGACGGCTTTTTTCTTTCCTGGTGGAGGGTTATCGCAATTTACAGTATTGTCTATGGGCCTTTGTAACGCCCTTCCTACGTTTAAGAGTCCTGACCCGGCCCTAGGGCAAGGCGAACGAGGCAACCGCCTTGGGCCCCGTGCTTCACCGCAATACAGTTTTTTTGCTTGGGGCCCCGCGCTCATCGCTTGCTGCCTTGGGACCCTCACATATTAGGGCCGGTACTGTAAGCGTCAGATGAAAAGAGTATTATCAGTCCTAAATTGGCATATTTGCCTGGTATATCTTGATGACATAATGATCTTGACACGCTTGAAAAACATATAGAAAACTTGATACCGGTGATGACACGGTTAAGACAGGCTAATTTAAAACTTAACCCCAAGATGTGTACCTTTCCTCGGTCATGTCATTAGTAAAACTGATGTCTCAGCTGACCCAGATAAAACTGAGGCAATCAAAACTTGGTCCGTGATCCAGAAAGTAAAAGATGTGAGGTCTTTCCTGTGCTTCACTTCCTATCATCGGAAACTCATAGCTTCATAGACGTCTTCATAAGCTCACAGAAAAATCAGCCTTGATTGAAATGAGAATTCTCAAAAGTTTTGAAACGCCTAAATAAGATTTGGTAAGTGTTACAGTTTTGGTCTATCCTAACCAAGAAGGTGTATGTGTCTTGGACACCGACGTTAGTAGGGTGGGGATTAGTACTGTGCTGTCTCAAGTGCAGGGTAAAATTGAGTGTGGTTTGCTACTTTAGCAAACATTTAATAAGACAGAAAGGAAGAACTGTGTGAAGAAAGGAAGAACTGTGTGACATGGAGAGAATTATTGGCGGTAGTTACCTCCATCAAACATTTCCACCATTATCTTTAATTTATGGTGTGGAGTTTAAGGTCAGGTTGGACCATGAAGCCTTGCATTGGCACTTAACCTTTAAGGATTACGAAGGTCAGGTCGCTAGATGGGTCAAGACATCGTATCTTATAACTTATGCATTGAACACAGAGCAGGCAGATCTCATGCACACTATGATATAATCTCGCGACGGCCATGACTAGAAACTAACTGTCCTCACTGTGCTCCAATTGAGCACAAATATTGTTTTGATAACGTGAAAGTATCTACACGCTCGGGAAGGAACGTAGAAACTCAAGGAAAAGGTGTTGATAACTCTCTCGAGTGAAGATTAGGTAACTCCATTTTTACTCATGGTAAAACCACGAGGGAGGATCAACTCGTTGAGAGAGCCTAATTTAAAATTCCCTTTTGAATGGAAAGAGAGATGTCAGAAACCGAAATCGTCTGATATTTCTCCTTTGAGCGAGGACGTAAAATATTATTGGTCGAAATGGCAATCTTTGTATATCATTGATAGAGTACTACATCGCGAGTGGGAGTCAGATGATGCACAAGTAGTTAAAGGGCAAATTATGTTGCCCAAGACCTTGGAAAGACTGTCCTCCTATTTGCATGTTCACATAACAGGAGAGAACCTAAGCGTGAAAAAGACCCTTTACAAAGTCCAAGACAGATATTTTTTGTACCGCTAATATACCAAGACCTGGTTAGGCATAGAATATATAATGTATTGATGCTTATGCTAACATATCTTGATATATTGGTTCAAAAGGGAGCTCGACAACGGAATGAGCATACTTAGGAAAAGACACATTGATAATTGTAAGTCAAAATATTGCAGATACATGTAATTAGATTTCCAGACACATAAGTTTAAACTTTTCAGAATTTGAATGACCTTTACCACACTTTTTGGACATGTTTAATAATCGATGTTTCCAATAGTAAAGCATGCCTAAACTTGTCTTGTTTCAAGTGCATTTTTGTTTGTTTATTTATTTATTTACTTATTTATTGCTGATTGGCTGGTTGTTTGCTTGGTTGGCCGGTTGGCTGGTCGATTTATCAATTAATTGATTGATCAAGTTGCTCTGTCAGTTAACCAGCCGAACATCATTGTCAATCTCGACTATGCACTTTAACTGGCAATTTAACGTACGCAAATTTGCCGAGTCTTATTTTGCGTATTCGAGTTTCATTTCCATAGCCCCCAAAATGTGATAGAGTTATTTCCCTTGAACTTAAATTTTCAAGATTCAAATTTGACCTATCGGAGACCAGGTTATTTCTACATAAGACAAAATCAGCACAGGTAGTCTCTTAGCTTACGTTTTGATTTATTATTATTATTATTATTATTATTTTAAATTCCTTTAAACTTTGTTGAATTTTTGGGAAGAAAGTTTGGTTTTTTTTGTACTACGTGTTGCAGATGTACACTGGCATCTTCTCCTAATTTTCGACAATAAAAAATAACGCGTATATTCTCTCGTACATACTACAAATAGAAGTCATCATAAATATCCCACACTTTGTATACTGAAATTCTGACACACCATCATATACCTTGGTGCAGACACACATCAGTGGAGATGCATTCAAGATCCCAAACATTTGTTCTCTGGGCTCGAGATGAATTTAAGATCCTGGTCCTACAGCGTAAGGCATCGACCCTGAACTATCAGCGCCAATGTCTCACATTGTAGGACTATTAAGATTCCAGACATTTGTTATTAGACTATCTACCAATCGTGCTGAAACTTAATAACAAATGATCCTCACGTGATTGGTGGAGGTGAAAGTTTGGTTACTAGGAGAACTGGCAGACATATGGAGGGACATATATGACTGTCCAAGATGACACCACAATTACGGATATGATATAAATTCATTTTTGAAATAAGTTACTGTTGACATATGTCCATAAAATTAGAAAATGTTTTACCACTTATCTCTAGACATCATGTTACGGTGTTAATTTCTGTGTTAGAAGAAATTGAATCACCATTGATGGGTAATCAGAGTTCTTTTTCTTCTTTTTAGTTATTACAGATAAATACATATGACTTTTCATGGTAGGATTTTGCAATAACTGCTTTGCCATTATTACATCTGTATAAACTGTACATTCAAACATATGTAATGATCATATGGTGTAATTCATTTTGTAAAAATATGTACAGTTTTTTGTTTTCCTAAATTGCCAAGCAAATCTAATTTTTTTGGACCCACTCAAGTCAAGCTTCTAAACAGAAACAGAAATCAACTTGTGCAGGTATTTTAAGTGAGATCTCCACCCTCACCCCTTAAATGGAAATGAAATGTTAGATAGGTAGGTCCTGTTTTTGGTCTGTTAGATGATGGCTGTTGTAACGTACAAGATTGTATAGTAAAGACTTGTCTTGCATGTTAGATGATCATAAAACAACAAAAGAAACCCAAGAAAATTATGTGAACTTTTGGGGGCACTAAAATAGGTCTTACGTTACTAAGGTTTTAAAAAATACAAAGTAACTAATATATTGTCTTGACTTTTGCACACCGATTATCAAAAGTACATTGTGAGCTTCTTTATTACAATTTGAGGTGTTCTCCCTCAGAAACAAATGCAAAGCTTTGATTACTCAGCTGTTAAAATTTATGTTTTGGAACACATTTTGAACAAATATTTTGTATTGTGTCATTTTATTAATTAGTCTTTCCATGCTTTTCAGTGACTATACACAAGAGACCAATTAAAATGTAATATGAGGCTTTTGACATAGCTAGGAAGGGAGTTAATCAGGATGCCTTTTGTCAGTGCTACCATGCACTTCGAAGGTTTATATTGAGGTATCTTGAAGCCTAATAGAAAGGGGGTGGGGGCATTTTTCCAAGCCTAAAAGTTGTTCTAACTGGCCAGCTGCCTCCCACCCCCCTTGTAAATCCACTGCTAAATCTTTTGTGTTGTAGTAACATGTTCGAAATGGAAAGCTTTATGCTGATTATTGTCATGATACAACTTTCTTCAATCAATATAAAAAGTTGTAACAGTTTCTATAGAGTCAAGATATTGCACTCACATTTAACTAGATGCAGCCTGTACATGCATGAAGTCCAGTATTAAATAGGCAGTTTGATACATGAAACCTGTGGTCTTTAAATTTAATTAGCAATTATAGCTATAACATCTGTAGCATACACTCTGTAGCATACACTCTGTAACATACTCTGTAGCATACACTCTGTAACATACTCTGTAGCATACACTCTGTAACATACACTCAGTAGCATACACTGTAACATACACTCTGTAGCACTCTGTAGCATACACAGCATTTACAGATATTTGCATCAATATAAATAATTAATAAAACAATGTCAGAAAGATTTTATAAGTTCTGTTTCAGTAGTCAGTTTCAGCGTGTACTAAAATAAAAGTGACTTGGCCTGCACAGGTGACACATTTATGCCATAGATGCATTCCTGAGCTTGCAGCATAAATTGAAAATTGGCATAAATGAAAGTAATGTTTTTTCCATAGGATACTTGTAAATTAAGGAAGTTCTGGGGCAAATTATACTTCTGAGGTTTCACGTAATGAGTATTTATGCATAATTTGCAACAAATTAATACATGTAATATGTAAATGAGCTATGCACAAGTCATAGCACAAGGCACCAGCGATGGTGTTAAAATGACCACAGTGGCGCAAATGTACATGCTTTCATATAGGATCATTTATGTGGTGTATAGCAAGCATCAGCTATACATATAGTTTTCCTTTGTTTCATTGCATTCTGTTGAATGGATCTGTTAAGAGCAAATGTTTTGAAAGTAATGACAATACCTTACTCCATGTACATTATATTTATTGTCTAATTCCTACAAAAATTATAATATATGTGTGTTGTTCCCTAACCAGATTAAATTAATTTGTATAGATATGCCATTAAGTGGGTTGTTTTTCTTCAGATCATGTTCCAGTGGAACTTGAGTTTGAATGGCACAGAATATTATCAGCTGGATGTTGATCTTCATGTATGGCGCTGTCCAGAGGAACTGTATCAGAAAGATTCCTTGTCACAGAATTTACATGCAGAAAATAAAGATATCCCAAATACTATCCTGAAAGAATATCTTGGTCCAGACATTTTTAACTTTTTTGTTGGTTTCTTTTCTCCTAATATAGATCAGGAAACAATCATCAAGGAAGAATGTAAACATGTGCAAGAATTTCAGTATCAGTTTCAGATATTTCCTTTGACTATGGTGTATTGGGGTGCAGTCATCACTGGATGCCTGATTTCTCTGCTAATGGTACTTATTTTTATGAAAAGAATCATTCATTACATAATTGAAAAGAAACAAGAAACAGTTGAAGAGAAAGTAGTTAAACAAGAACAAGCAGAATTGGAGGAAATAAAAAGAGGTACAGAAATACAACCACCTGAAAAGACCTATTTTGGAAAAACAGGGGTAATTGTTGCTTTGGCTTGGCAGCAGTACATACAAGCAGAACCCTCTGCAATCAAAAGTGTGGATATATCTGAATTTTTGCAATGCACAATTGATGATCTGTTGGTACAACTTGATGAATTGCTTTTAAAACCAAATGATATTAATGGTGTGGGTATGGACTGTGGTCAAGTCTATGCAACACCAAGGCCTGTAAGAAGGTCCACAGCTGTGAGGTCACGGTCAAGACTTGGTAGTTCTCCTGGATTTTCTCTTTCATCTGAAATTACATCTCAGATCAAGAACCCTCAATGGTTGGCATTTGAGCAGTATTTTGAGAGCTTGGGATGGAAGGAACCAGGGTTTGTTAATTTTCAAGAGCAGAAATGTAGTGAACTAAGTAAAAGCTTTTCCATTATCAAAAAAGGCTCTGTTCCTTAAAACATGAGCAGTGGAAGGCCTCAATTCTTGTGGTTAGTTACACACTAATGCTTCTTCAGAAAGAACTTGAGCAGATCACCCTTCCCAGCAGGATCCATTTTGTTGCTTTTTTTGGAACAGGGCTTGCAACAAAGGGTTTGCAAGTGACCAAGGCCAGTCACTTTGATATTCACTTTGTTATGCAGATGGAAAATCTCAGCATTAGTGATGTATTGCTTCCTAGTTCTGACAACAGGATTCCTCCAGGGAAAATAATGCTTAGTACCAAAAACCTCAATGAAAGTTTTAAATTAAGCCCAAAGTTTGTTCAGACCATCAGTGTGAATGGAATGAAGAAACAGTGTTTATCATCGAGTGAGCTAATGTTAGGCGCGGAAGAACTGGTTGATATTGCTCTTCAAAACTTATACACAAGATCAAGGTCACTGATGGATCGATTACCTTTCCAGATTAAAAGGGCTGCCACAGCAAATCTTGTACTAGGCTTGGATACCAAGGGCCTATTTGGGTTGGGTGTCCAAGAAATAAAAATCAATATGATCCCCGCACTTCCACTGCCAGTTATGGGTTGGTATCAGGCGGCTCAGATTTATGCTGTACCATTGGCTGATATGAATAGTTTCAAACAAAGCACAGTAGCTCACACACCTTTCCATCCAGAATTTATTTGGTCCCTTTCCTTCGGAGACTTGGATGATCTCTTCCAGAATAATGTTCAGTTAAAAATGAAAATGGCTGGTGTGGACAGCTGTCATAAAACAGTCCAGCAAATTCTTCTTGTGCTATTGACAACGGGGGCAAGGAACAATCTCCTTTATCGTGGGGAGTTGACAGCTCAGCATATTACCACTGTTGTCAATTTTCTCCTCCTTGAAAGTTGTCCAGGTCAATGGGACTATCAATATCTCCCAGACAGATTTTCTGATTGTATCCACTTTCTGAAAAGTGCACTGCGCCATGGACGGCTTCCAAACTTTTTTGACAGTCCACATCTCCGAGAGAAGATGCCATTTCTGAAGCTTGTCCCCATTTTGAATTGTGGCCGACAAGAGCATCTGCTGGTAGGAATCAAACAGGAATACTTGGAAAAGAGTTTGGCTTACATAGAGCAGAGTCTGCAGGACTCTGGCCTTACAGAGTGTGTTAAAGATAAGTACTCTGAGGACATGTGGGAATATGAATTTTTTGTATTTAATTAGATTCTGTATCATGTGACTATTTGCTATCGAGCTTCGTGACCGAAAATTTGCCTTTTATTGTGCACAAGTTTGCTTATGGTGACCTTACACATAAACATGTGATGGCAACATTGGAGGCATTAGTATACTAATTAAGTTCTTTATACATTCTCTTCATTTTTGTCCATTTTTGATGAAATCCAATGTATTAGGCACAAGTTTAGATACACCAATACTATCTTACTTATATTAGTCACTAACTTAGACACAACTTTCCCAAACTATAGGTTATGTTGCATTTTCTAACAGCTCCTACATTTGAACAAAATGACTGGAAATTTTTGTGCAAGTAACCTTTCTGAATGCGGCTGAATCACACCTGAAAAATATTGATTATTTTCTTGTTGACTACAGTAGAATGCAATAAGAGCTGATTGGTTTATTGATACCTGGAGTTGTCAGTGGGAATATTAAAATTTTCATACCGTAGATTTGTTTGAAAGTTATGTAACTGGATCATATGTTAGATTATGGCTACATGTATCTACATATTAAAGATTTTACGTTAGCTGATTAGTGCTCACTTGCAATGGAATTCATGAATAAATGTAATTCAAAATTAGCACAAATGTAAGATTCTTTACACCTTGTGGTGAAAAATACTGATTTATTTAACAATACAGAATATTGTAGTGAAATGACTTGAAAGATATTTGGATGCCTCAGTCAGTCGGCCTTGACATTACCTGATGTCATTTGTTATGTCATGGTTTTATTATCAGTGTTCAGAATTACTGAAGACCTGGCGCTGATGTATTTGTCACAGGACCCATGCATTTTGCAAAATATTGGCCCTCCTCTCTAATGGCTAATCCAATATTTAAACACTATATTTTAAGTAATGGTGTGTAAAATCTTTTTTTCAACATTTTTCTGTTTTTATTTTTGGTATTGAACCATGCAAACATCTTAAATGTGCAAATCCTGTGAGACATTAAAATTGGAATGTCATCAGTTTATGGTAAAACTTTTCTCATATGTACAGTGTTTTTCTGAATGATTAATTAAAAAGTGAAAACTAAAAAGCGATTGAATGAGATAAATATTGCCCATTCAAAATGATTGATGCAAGAGTTGTTTTTTTTCAGTGTCTGCTAATGATCAGTGACAACAATTAAACATTTTGTTTAAAATTGAAGTCTTTATTTTCACTTTGTCACTATTGTAGTTGAGATTACAGCTCCCATGAAGGGGCTACAATTTATTTATATTCTCTGGAGGCCCTGCAGACCTATCACATTTTTAGAAGACGTTAAAACACCGGTTGTTGCATCAGTTAAATATACTGAAAAAATTGTGATATAAGTATATAGATATAAATAGCACAGTGGTCATTTGTAAGCATTTAGCCTTTTTAGCTTTACTTTGAACAAATTTGCCTCTAAGGTACAGATTTTAAAAGAAACAATTTGGGGTTTGCAGAAATCTTTTGTTCTATTTTAAAGTGTTAATGACAGTGAGTGAGTTTCTGTATATCTATCTTTGCTTAAAATATAAAATATGGGCATTTGTCAGAACTAGAAATACTGAATACTGAGGTTTGTCATGGAAAGGAAGACTCGTGTTTCACTTTTAGATAATGGCCAATAATTTTTGAGAGGTGATGATAGTGCCAATGCATTATAACACTCCAAATTTAGCCAGTTTAGGTTTTCTTAACTATTGAACATCATATAATTTGTCGGGAGAATATTTCCTTTCTATATAGAAATAAAAGAATCACATTTGAAATGTTAAAGTTTTATCATTTACAGTGTAAAATACTTAATACAATTTTTTCCAGATTTAACCATGTTTTAAGTGTTATACCCAATAAAATTGTGTTAAACACTTCATTACACTTCACTACAGCATTATATTGTGGATCTTAATTGCCAAGCCCAGTGAATATGTTAGTACATGTATTTTATGAAAACAAAATGAGTGTACAAATCTTTAAGTCAGATATATGGTACATTTTAGTACAGATTCCTTTAGCATGTATACATTTTAATTTTTTGTGCATGCTTGATCTATGCAGATATATCAAAACTTTGCTGTAACTGACACATTAGAATGCAAATCATTTCAAGACAATTAAATACTTATATAATTATTTAGTAACAAAATATTCATTTACAGATTAAATACTTATATAATTATTTAGTAACAAAACATTCATTTACAGATTAAATACTTATATAATTATTTAGTAATAAAACATTCATTTGCTCATTTCACCTATATCTGTACTGAAAGATTTCTGTAACTTTGCATGTGACACAGATAACATGCATTTTTTATCTGGATATCACAGGGGAAATGAATGGTCTGTAAATGCAAACTTGGGCTTTTAGAGTTCAATATATCAACAAGTCATTTGCTAGAGTTACATTTCATGAATAGACTACCTCATAATTTCAATCAAAATACTAAAAAGGGAAAACAAGTCATAAAATTCTGTTAGTGAATTTAAGGACGTCTTTCATTGGCAGTACTCAGTTATATTTAACTAATTATCACGTGGTAAGATTATTTGCTGTAAAATAAGTTTCTTTGTTAAGAAAATTACTGAATTACATGAAGATTAGATATTACATTGTCCCATAAGTATAAATTTAAGTTTTGTGTAATAAAAATAATTGTGCAGTATCAAGTACCAGTAATGCGAGTGTTTACTTTGTCTTGTTGAAATTTCTGTGATGCATTTTTGTCTTATTGTACATGTGTTATCATAGAGCTAAATGATTAATTTTTTTGTGGGGTTGAGTTTGCTGATGCACATTGTTTTTTTCTGATTGTTATTGGATTGTTGCATTTAATATATAGATTATGTAAAAGTCATCTCATTTTGTCCTCCATGTATGTAATTTGTGGGGATATAGCTATTACTATGACTGTCGGTAAATATTTTCATTTCTGGAGCATAACTCTCAAACCCTTTTAGGTATAAAGATTCCTTGTGATACATAGATTTTCTACATCCAGTATTTGTTTTTATCCCAATTTAACAAAATATATCATAAGTCAGTGTTGCGCACAGAGCGTAGACTTCTGTCTTCCCTGCAGATTTTTGTACCATGTCTGCAAAATTTCGATCCTGTGTGCCCTCAAGTGTACACTATTTTGTCAGAACAAATCGCCTGCAACTTTTCATTAGTGGACGTAATATTTCTGTTGGCATTAGCACGTCACAGAAGGCAATAAAACTATAAAATGACAATGAATATCTATTTTAAAACAAGGTATCTGGTAATGAAAACAGTCAAAGGATGTGATAATTGCAGGAATGCAATGTAAATTATTTGACTGCTTTTTGTGTAACATGTTTTCAAGGTTCAAGTCACAGCAATGGTGAAGAAGATCTAATTTATTTCAAGGTTGACAAAACTGATTAAATTTGTGCAAATACACAGTTTGTTATGTAATTAATGATTAATTTGTTTGGAAAGAAAAGTAGCTCAGAAAACATAGGCATTTATTGTAATAGAAAATTATAAGTGTACACTGAAGTTAAATGGGAGAGCAAGATCTGGAACAGAAATTTCTATGGTGCAGCTCATTTCAGATTAACTAGATAAAGTTGTCATGAATTAACTGACTCATGATACATGCCTAAGGAAAAGTGATATTACTGTGCAGATCACAAAGTCAATGTGGCAAGACTGTTGAAGCAACCAAGATTATCTCATTTTTATTGCTCTATTAGTGACTTATGTTCTATTGTTTTCATTTGTCCCTTAAGCAGGTGACTGAGTGTGGGTGGGGTATGTCATCCCCAGATGACTTTAGTTCAGATGTGAATTACTGGAATTGTGATATTGAATTTCAAACCATCTGAAGTTGATCAGTATAAAGTGTCTGTTGTTTATGACATTTTAACACAGGATGACTTGAGCAGAAACCATAAATGTGACAAATAATATTTTGTGAACATGCATTTTACTCATTAAGGTCAAAATCTACCAGAAATGTAACTGAAATAGTGTATAACTTACTCACTTCAGATATATATGCATGCATGGAATCTTCTATTTCTTTGCTCACATCCCATCTTTATATTACTAGAAATCATTAAGGATTGTTGCTAATTGCTCTGAGGACTTCGTTATTTAGGATGGACTCAGTACACCCTCCCACACGTTGTATGAGGCAACTAATGGAGACAGGAGCTATGGTGGTGCAGTGGTTAGCATTTTGAAGTCACGATTGAAAGGGTGCAGGTTCGAATCTGACCATCAGATCAGTCCAGTCTGTTATAATGGGGGGTGTCCATCAGATCAGTCCAGTCTGATATCATGGGGGTGTCCTTGGCAGACACTAAGTATTCTACATGTAATGATGAGCTGTAAACCAAACCAATTCAGAATATTTATGGTAACCATCCTGTTAGTAATATTCCTCTTGGGAATTGGATTTTGCATAACTCAAATTTATTAGTCTGGTATTAGTTAGGAAATGCTTACCATATATACTGTCATATACATTGCTACTGATTGCTTCTCAAACTGCATAGACTCAGATTTGTCATTGCATTATGTAATGGAAGATCCTGGTATATGCAGTTTGAAGTTAGATCTAATTAAGTGAGTATCAACAGTACTTTTAGTAAAGTTCAGTACTGCAGTAACAAAAATATTCATGGAAGGTTTAATTTCTTTGTTTTTGGGATAGTAATTATTCCTGTAAATTAATCCACCATGAAAATAGTACATAGTATTGTATATTGGATGTTATGGTAAATGGTGTGATCCCATGGAATGTTATCCCAACAAAAGTGCCCTTTTGCTCCTAAACCACAACAGTTTATTCCCTGTAATATTTCTTATATTACAATACATTACATATTTTGTGGTATGTTCAATAAATTATTTACACAATCATAATACAACTTCTGTAGTATATTTAATGGTAGGCATTGAACTTCCCTCTTACTTATCGACTAATAATTTGAAAAATATTTGTAATTTATCATAAACTTATAAACAAGATCTGAAACAAGTATGTTCAGCATATTTGTAAAACAGTATGAAATTCTACATACTCGTCAGACCTTACTCTCCTAGTAGCAGAAAATGAACATTAATATCTTGATCTTTCTTTAAAATTCAAAGTTCATTGAAAACTTACAAGTGCTTTATATTTCGAACTTTAATGTACTGTATAACATAAAACCTAAAGATTAGAATTGCATGTAACCTAAAGGAACTCTTAAAGCCATCCTCAGGTACGATGGTTAGGGAGAAATGGCACACCAGTGATACCAGTAATAATCAAATAACATGTATCTTATTCTTTAAGACTAAATGTATACTGAGGAAATTTGACTGAAACTTAATGATTATTCAAACCTATAACTTTTGATTAATGCATAATTATGTATATTGTTGATCATCTGTTTTGCACACAGTATATATTTTTAAATTTTTATTTGTGTTCATTCAAAATTTATTAGTGCCTATTGGCTTTTTTGGTTTCATTAACAGTTTTAGACATGACCTCACCTTATATACTTGACATAGTCGATATACAGAGTACATTCATTACTTTCACTTTAGTTCATTTGAATGAAGTTTATATATACACTATCTTTTTGCTTTGATTCATTTCAATGAAATTTTTCATATTTTGTTGATCACAGTTTTGCCTAAGTTTGTGTTCTTTCAATAAATTTACACAAGAAAATCTTCATATCTGATACTTAAAAAACAAAAATGTGAATTTAATTTTGCTGACATGTCATTAGCTGCTGTATCTAAACTTTTTAATTATTCAAAGAAGTATGAGGATGATGCTAATGTAATAATATCTTTGTTTATCATTTCTTCTTTGCTTGACAATTAGGCTGTATCAACCCCAATGAAGTTTCTACTACGTGTATCTTCATAAAGCACTTAGTTCACAGAAATGTCCAGCTCCATAAAGAACTTGATCATACACCAGGTTTTAGCTCTAATGGTCATAGCCTGTTGTCTCTCATCCATCCATCTGTTAGCTCAAGTTATCTTGAAAATCTTGCCATCAATACAGTCATATATCAACATAGTGTATTCACCAGAAGACTTAAGCTGGTCCTACATGAAAAATTGTTCTGCTCATATAGTCAGTCTTGACATTCTTGACATCGATATAGATTCCGAATGGATTGGTATATACACATAGGGTTTTTCTTAAAGACCTATTTTGGTGAAAATGGTGCTGATCTGATGTCCAATATGGCCACCACAGCAGCCATCTTGAAAATCCTGCTATTGCTACTCCTCCCCCTTGAAGGTCATATCAGCATGACGCTTTCACAAGAAGATTTATTATGATGTCTAATTGGTCCTAAGTGACATTGGTGCTGCCTGGACATCCAGTACTAATATGTCTTCCACAGTGGCCATTTTTAAAATGTTATCACTACTCCACCTGAATGGATAGTCATATCAAAATGGGATTTAGACTAATGACTAGTTATGTTATTTGGTTGGTCCCTAATGAAAATGATGCAGGTTTCCAGTTTGGTTACCACAGCAGCCATCTTGAAATTCTTATTCTGTATGAACACTCGTCATATCAAAATGGGGTTTTCACTAGAAGTTTCTTAGGATATCTGCTTGGTACTAAATGAAACTGGTGCTGATCTAACATCCTGTATGGAAGCCATCTTGGAAATCTTGTTATTGCTATTCCTGATCGAACATCCTGTATGGCTACCATGGCAACTATCTTGGAAATCTTGTTATTGCTACTCCTGAATCAAAGTCTAATGATATCTAGTTGGTCTTGAACAAAAATAGTACCAATCTGACGTCATATATGGCCACCATGGCAGCCATTTTGAACATCTTGTCACTACTCCTCCAAAATGGAAAGTCATGTCGACGTAGGGTTTTCTGATGGTGTCTTGTTGGTCCAGAATGTAAATTATGTCAATCTGAAATCAAATATGGTTACCTTGAAATCTTATTTTCACTACTCCGCCATAATTTAAGATCATGTCAACATACAGTTTTCACCTAAGGCTTGCTGTGATGTCTAGTTCGGGTTTTAAACAAAAATGGTGCTCAGCAGGCTACCAGTATGGTTGCCACAATGAACATATTGAAAATCCTGTCACTGATTCTTCTGAATGGGATTTTCACCAAAAGTCCTCATGTTGTGTCTAGTTTGTTTGAAATAAAAACGATGCTGATCTTGCATCCAGTATGGCAGCCACAGCAGCTTGTTAGAAAATCTCATCACTCAAAAATATCAGAGATGGTTTCAACACTCAGCAATAAAAAGACAAATTAGCCTTACCTTGAATTCATCAAAACTTTCTGAATCTTTACTCTTAGAAAAATTTAATGGAGTTAACTATGGCCATGCCACACAGACAGTTCAAGTATGCAACACCCATGTGATAGCCTTTAGATGAATTGTGTTTCCTTCTTTCTTATTACATATGGATAACAATTTGCACTTTTCAGATGAGAACATTAGAGTTATGAATTTTTAAGCTATATAAATTCATTAAATAACAGTAGTAAAGCAAATTAAAATTATAATGTCAATGAAAGAGAAATAGCTCATTAATAAAGCTACAAGAAAAATGTAGAGGAATGGTGAGTGATTTTAAAACCTCATGATAAAGATGAGGCAGTAGACAAGGAAAGGACATAAGTCTTCTGAAAATATCCTGATCACAATGACTGATCAACATGGTCTGATCTTCTGATGATAGCCATAGTATGTACTCAATTTTACAGCAATCCACTAAAAACTGGAAGTGTTGTTACATTAACAAAATTCTGTCACATCTTGCATTTGCAAGTCAGAAGGGCCAATAACTCTAAAAAACATCATGACAGCACAGAGATTAGGCAATGTGGGCATCATTACATGCTTACCATACAGAGATTAGTCAATGGGGGCATCATTACATGCTTACCATAAAATGTTGCAAGTTTCACAGCATTCCATAAAAGCTACAAAACAAACTGTGTTCACAAGATTTTGTCTTGCACATCATTCAGCAGCAGGACCAAAAACAATAACAGTAATACAAATTGCAAGAGCACGGTGATTTGTCATGAAGCAACAGAGATATTAATACCTAAGCTTAGAAAGGACCTTCCAGCTATCATTACATATCTGAACAAGAGGCATTGTAAAACCATGGAATTACAGTCTTCTCTGTTATCTTGAATCCAACAAACTACTATCAAACCTTGTGGATTCAGATGCCACATTTGATCATCTAGTCAGATTGGAAGCATTTATTAGAGAAGCTTTCATAAAGAAACATTATTGGCATCTTCTTTGACTGGAGAACGCTTATGACAATACATGGAAGAACCGCATCGTGAATGACCAATTCAATCTACATCTAAGGGGATGCCTAACTTAATATCCAATATTTTGACAGATTTTACAGTTATATGATAGGTAAAATCCTTTCTGAAGGCTACCAGCTTAAGTCTTCAATTGTAAATTACTATACACACGCTTATACGATGAGTCCTAATGCAAACTTCACAGACCCAGATCTGCCATTGCATAATGCGCTGGCAGATATGGGTCTGTGCAGCATGTTAGGAGTAATCAGTAGAACAATGAAAATAGACCCTGATCTGCAGGTGCATTTTGCTACAGCAGATCATGATCTACGTTGTTTGCAGTTGGACTCGACTTATACGTGAGCATATATGGTAATAATAGACGAAGCAAGCACTGATTTAGAATCTTTGCATGTAGTTCAAACAGGGTCAGTATTGGGTCCATTTTTATTGTTAATCTGTATTAATGACCTCCCATATAGTATTAACAGCAGACCTGTTTGCAGATGACATTTTGGCATGTTTTTGCTCCATCCTTAAATACCATCCAAACCAAATTAAACAAAGATCTCGAGATTAATTAACAAAGTTCAAAGAATAACAAAATGCTTCTAAATACAAGTAAGAAATTGTCTCATATACAACTATTGAAAATGTTTCAGATCATAAACTTCTTGGCATTTATATTGACAGTTTTCAACTGGGGGGTTTGTAAAGGTTCATATTGCATGTAACTTCCTTTTTTCTAAGATAGCACTGCTCACCAAACTTAAGACATACCTCCCTCCTGATGTCAGAAAACTATATTTTAATTAGACCAGTGTTACGAGTCTGTGCTCTTAAAATAAGTAACAGAAAAGAGTGAAGACAACAAGCTTTGTAAAATTTAATGAATAATTAATTTCCCTAGAATACAAAAAGTGAAAAATGAGAAGAAAGAACTTACAGTATTGCGAATTAAATCCAAAAATAATACAGGAATTAAAGACACAAGTCCTAGTAATAAAAAGTCCTGAATAAAATTCAATTCAAGTCCCAAAGAGATCCAAAATTGAAGGTGATGACGTGTCTGTTATGGTCTGCAGAGTGCTGATATGTCAACAGTCTCTTGTTGAATCACAGAAATATTATTCCAGGTTTGAATTCAGTATAAATTCCATTGAATGTCTTTATCCAAGAATTTTATCAGATCACTTTTGTATTTCCTGAGAAAAGAATCACCCAAATTCAATAATTTGAAGAAAATAAAATTCACCCCAAACTGGTCACAACATAATACAACTTAAAGTGCTAGATGTTAAAGCACAACTGGTAAAATGCTCACAGCCTCAAGATAATATAGTTCTCTGCTTGACCTCAAGGTCACATTTAGCATTTTCTAAAAACAACCATTACCTAATGGAAAATAACCTAGAATGATCTAATGAGCATTATTTTTATTTACAACACAATAGCCAATAAAATTGACTTGGGATTCTCCAAAACCCTGACCCTGATCAACATATTTACTCCTTCTTTGTTTACCTGAATAATAATTTGGTTATTAGGCTCATACACAAAGAGAACAATAAAGCTATTATTAGTTGTTTACATAAATGAAATTTAAAAAAAATAAAAAAAAGTTACTCAGGTCAAGCAGAAATGAACTCAATTTTTGACAATGTCAAGTCCAGCAAACAATGTTACATTACAACAACATGTAATGAAAGAAAAAAAAATTAAAACTAATAGACAAACAATTAAATTAAATATGCATAACACTTCCCCTGACAAAGAAAAAGAAAGATTTATACAATAAAGCTTTCCTTTTACTGTAAGTCAAATATACATATGGTAAAAAAAACATAAGATGAAATCTTATGAATGACAAAAACTATACATGAAACAATATATTTCTATACATGTGAAAGTGCATCTGCTATTAAATTGTCTTTTCCCTTGAATGTGCCTTATGTCAATATTCTATTCCTGTAACAACAAACTGCACCTTAATAATCTGATTTTTGTTTTTCATCTTGCCAATGAAAGTAAAGGGATTGTGATCACTAAAAACAATAATCGGAGAAGCAGCTGAACTAATGTAACTTCAAAGTGTTGTAATGCCAATATCAAAGCCAAACATTCCTTCTCGATATTGAATAATTTCTCTGGTGCTTGTTTAATTCCTTAGAAAAATAGCACATTGGATGATCAACACCATTATTATTTTCTTGAATCAATACTGCGGATTCAAGCCCAACATCACTTGCATCAACAGACAGTTTAAATGATTAATTGAAATTTGGAGCTGTAAGAACTAGTTCACTCTTAAGTATGGCCTTTAACTTATCAAAAGCCTCCTGATATTTTTCAGTCCAATGAAACTTGGTTTTCTTGCTCAATAAATCTGTGAGAGGTTCAGCAACAATGGAAAAATTAGAACAAAATTTCTGATAGTATCCAGCCATACCTAAAAATCGCATCAGTTGTATTTTCGTGATAGGCACAGGGAATTCAGAGATAGCCTTGACCTTAGCATCTATTGGTTTAACTTGTCCATGTCCCACAATATGTCCTAGAAATGTTACACAAGAACGGCAAAACTCACTTTTGGATAAATTAACTGTCAAACTTGCATCAGTGAGTCTGTCAAAGACTCTCCAAATTGTCACTAAATGATCTTTCTAGGCGTCGTTGTAGATGATGACATAATCGATGTAAGCATCAAAATTATCTAGACCAGAGATAATCATGTTCATTAAACGTTGAAAAGTACTTGGCGAACCTTTCATCCCAAATGGCATCACTTTATATTGATAAAGTCCATCTGGAGTCACGAATGCCGAAATTTCCTTTGCCCTTTCTGTCAGTGGAATTTGCCAAAATCCTTTCAGAAGGTCAAATCTGGTGACATACTTTGCATTTCCAATTTTATCAATGCAGTCATCGATTCTTGGTAATGGAAATGAATCTGTTTAGTCACACTGTTCACCTTCCTGTAATCAGTGCACATGCGGAAAGTATTATCTTCTTTCGGAACAAGTATACATGGTGAACTCCAGTGACATTTACTTGGCTCTATGAAATCATTCTCCAGCAAATACTGAATTTCTTTTTTCAAGTATTCCTGTTTGAGAGGGTTCATCCAGTACAGGTGTTGTTTCACAGATGTGGAATTTACAATTTCAGCATCATGGTAAATTTTGTTTGTTCTTCTAGGAACATCTGGAAATAAGTGCTCGTATTCAAGTAATCGCTGTTTAAGTTCATTCCTTCCTTGTTGTTGCAAAATGTGAAAGTTTCTGGTCCAGATTATTCATAATTTCTGAATTCCGAAGATTCGTTACTCCAAAATCAATAGAGTTCGATTGCATTCCTTCACTTAAATCCTCACTGAGTGGGACAGGTACAGCTAAAGTAATTGCATGATTAATCTGGCTATCTCTCTCAACATACTCATTTAACATATTTATGTGGCAAACTTGTTTTTGTTTTCGCTTCCCAGGAGTATTTATGATGTAATTTAAATCATTTCCTTTCTTTTTAACTGTGTAAGGACCATAATACTTGGCCTGAAGAGGATTTTGTGGTATGGGCAAGAGAGCCAGAACTCTATCACCAGGCTAAAAACTCCTTTCCTTTGCATTTTTACCATACCTTAATTTCATTTTTGACTTGAATTGCTGGATGCCAAATTCAAGCATAACTTGCTGCGAAATTCCAGACATAACATTAGACCCTTGATCAGATTGGACAGATGTGGGAAGGCCAAATTGAGTAAAAAAAACTTTATCAAAGCTTTTACCATTGTTTTAGTGTTAATATTCCTCAAAGGAATTGCCTCTGGGAATTTTGTTGACGCACACATTATGGTCAATAACTATTGGTTGCCTGACTTGGTCTTAGGTAAGGGACCGACACAGTTTACCATTATTCTGCTGAATGGTTCGTCAGATGCAGGAATAGGTTGCAGATGAGCCTTCGGTATCTTCTGATTAGATTTTCCTACCATTTGACAAGTATGACAAGATCTGCAGTATTTACAAACATCACTTTTAATTTTTGGCCAATAGAAGTGATTCAAGATCTTGTGATAAGTCTTATTAATCCCTAAATGACCAACCAAAGGAGTTTCATGGGCCAGACTAAGAATTACCAGTCTGTATGATTTTGGAACTACAATTTGATAGTTCACTGACCACTCGTCACCAGCAGGTACCTCGGGAGGTCTCCATTTTCTCATAAGAATCCCATTTTTAATGAAATAACAGACAGGTACTTCTGTGGCTTCAGTTTCACTAATGGACCTTTGAAACAAACAGATCTCAGGATCTTTTTACTCTTCGATGGCAAGTGATTGTGGGTTTGTCACCCTGATTAGAATAAAGAGAATGAGTAGTTAAAAGAGGATCACTGTGATCAATACCCTTTGACTGATCCAAACAATGAGTGAAAGTGACCTTATCAAAAGCCTGACCAATACATGTGTCAGCTAAAGGAATACTTTCCTGATCAACATCATTCTCAAGAGCCCTCTTTGCCATTGCTCTATAACTGCACAAGCTAGGTATAAATCAAGGAATTCTTTTTCAGTAGGATCGACTTTCTGATCCAAACATGGCTTGTCAGTTACAAGTAGATTAACCAGAACCTTATCTCCAGCTAGGTCATTGCCTAGCAATAAATGAATGCCCTGAATGGGTAAAGAAAACACGGTTCCGACTGTCACGGGTCCTGAGATTAAGTCTGATGACAAATTTACAGAATGGAGAGGAACATTAACAAAGCCTCACTTTACTCCCTGAATAAGAACACTCTCATTAGAAGAAGACTTCTCAGAAAAAGGCAAAGTACCTGATAATAAAAGACTCTGAGAAGCTCCCGTGTCCCTTAAAATTTTAATAGGGGTAGGACTGGCCAAATCACCCATGAGTGATATAGAACCCTTCAACATGAATGGTTCATAATTCTCCATAATAAAGTCAGACTGGGGTTTATGAGACCCAACAAATGTGTTGCTTTTAATACATGACTGCGACCTTGACCTCTTAGAAATAAGAGCATTTGGAATAGGTCTGTCTTGATTCTGATGCTTATTTTTTAATTTGTAGCAATCAGAAATAACATGTCCTTCTTCTTGCAGTAGGTACACGTAGGAAGAGATAAGGATTTCTGATTAATCTTGATTTCTAAAAGTTGTGCCAGATTGAAATTTCAAAGGGGTCATATTAGGCTGAAATATTTTTTTACCAGAAGTCTGCTGAGTGGAAGACTTGCCTACAAAAGAAACTTTATGAGCTAAGAAATACTCGTCAGCAGTTCGAGCAGCATTTTCCAAGGTTTCCACCTGATGCTCATCAAGATAAGTCTTAATGTCACTATGGACGCAATTCTTGAACTCTTCAAGTAATACAAGTTGTCTAAGATTTTCATAATGTTGATCAACTTTCTTGGCTAAGCACCATCTATCGAATAACTGCTCTTTTTCTCTTGCAAAGTCAACATGAGTTTGTCCAACTTCTTTTTTATAGTTCCTGAATTTTTGTCGATAAGCCTCAGGGACTAACTCTTAACCCTTTAAGATGCATTCCTTAACCAGATCATAGTCAGCACTTTGCTGTACTGAGAGGGAAGCATACATGTCTCGGGTTTTGCCAAAAGTGCACTCTGTAATAATAGAGTCCAATGCTCCCTTGGCCATTTCGAATTTTCAGCAATTTTTTCAAACTGAGGAAATTATTAGCCTACTTCTTTTTTTCTAAAAGGGGGCACTAACCTAATATTCTTAGTCACATCAAAACTTCAATTTGTATGTAAAGTGGGGATGTGCATTTCACTTGCCAGCTCTAATTCTCTTAATCTAAATTGATATTCCCTTTCTTCCTTCTCTCTTTCTCTCTTTAATTCTCTGTCTTCCTTTTCTTTTTCCAATGCATTTCTCTCTCTCTCTCTCTCTCTCTCTCTCTCTCTCTCTCTCTCTAATTGCAACTGCATTTATTTCTCTCTGTCCTCTTTATCCAACAGCATTTGTTTTCTTCTTTCTGTAACTGCATTTCTCTCACTTCCCTCTCTGTTTTTATTTGTATCATTTCTATCTGAAACTGAACCTGTATTATCTCTAATTCCAACTTTTTTTTTGCTGTACTTCTATTTTCAAAATTTACAACCACTCATAGTAGAATTTAAAAAATTCTCTACTTTAGATGATATTGTAAAAAGCTTGCTGATTTCACGAAAGATTTTGTAAAATGTGAAATAATACTTGGGATTTAAAAAATTCTAAAACTAGGGGAAGTTAAATTTAAAAAAAAAAAGTTTTCTGAAATATTTTAGCAAAATTTGTATCCCAAGGATGTGTGCCCAGTTTTCTGTTATGAGTCTGTGCTCTTAAAATAAGTAACAGAAAAGAATGAAGACAACAAGCTTTGCAAAATTTAAAAAGTAATTTATTTCCCTAGAATACAAAGTGAAAAATGAGAAGAAAAAAAAAAGAACTTATGGTATTGCGAATTAAATCCAAAAATAATCCAAGAATTAAAGACACAAGTCCTAGTAATACAAAGTCCTGAATAAAATTCAATTCAAGTCCCAAAGAGATCCAAAATTGAAGGTGATGACGTGTCTGTTATGGTCTGCGAAGTCCTGATGTGTCAACAGTCTCTTGTTGAATCACAGAAATGTTCCAGGTTTGAATTCAGTATAAATTCCATTGAATGTCTTCATCCAAGAATTTTATCAGAGCACTTTTGTATTTCCAGAGAAAAGAATCACCCAAATTCAATAATTTGAAGAAAGAAAAAATTCAGCCCAAACTGGTCACAACATAATACAACTTAAAGTGCTAGATGCTAAAGCACAACTTCGTAAAATCATCAGTCACAAGATAATATAGTTCTCTGCTTGACCTCAAGGTCACATTTAGCATTTTCTAAAAACAACCATTACCTAATGGAAAATAACCTTCTAGAATGATATAATGAGCCTTATTTATTTACAACACAATATCCGATAAAATTGACTTTGGATTCTCCAAAACCCTGACCCTGATCAACATATTTCCTCCTTCTTTGTTTCCTGAATAATAATTCGGTTATCAGGCTCATACACATAGAGAATAATGAAGCTCTTATTAGTTGTTTACATAGCTGAAATAAAGAAAAATAAATAAGTCAATCAGGTCAAACAGAAATGAACTAAATTTTGGACAAGGTCAAATTCAGCAAACAATGTTACATTTCAATAACGTGTAATGAAATAAAAAAAATTAAAACTAACAGACAAACTATTAAATTAAATATACATAACAACCAGTGCTAGAATATTGCCTTAATGTATGTGGAAACTGCTCCTGAAAGACACCATGACAACATTTTTAAATTACAAACAAAATAATAGCACATATACTTCTAGATGAACCTTACGATATATCAATACAAACCCTGTTAAATAATTAAGTTGGATTCAAATTGAGAAAAGAATTTTTTAAAGTTGTTTTAGCATATAAAACTGTAAATGAAAGGGCACCATTAGATCTCTAGGACATGTTTGGACTTAAACAATTATGTTACCCTGCTGAAAATGGAAATCTCTTGATACCAAAACTTGTAATAGAGCAATTATAGATGAGCTTTGTTTTGTCAGGGTTTACTGTCAGGAACATCCTGTCTTTAAATATATAAGAATCAAATTATCTCAAAGCTTTATAAAATAAGTGCTTTGATTATATGTTAAATGAGAAATATTCTTTTTCAACTTGTGTTCAATAATCTCTATATTGACCATATTTAGACATTGACAAGACCTCAGGGGAGAAAATTTTTGTACTAACTGAGTAAGCTTCTATAAATAAGATATTTATTTTATTTATCTATTTATTTATTTATTAATTTATTTATTATTATTATTATTATTATTATTATTATTATTATTATTATTATTATTACCTGTATTATTATTAGTACATTTATTTATATTATTATTATTAGTAGTAGTACATTTATTTATATTATTATTATTATTATTATTATTATTATTATTATTATAGAGAAGACTGTAATGTATTATTCCTTTTAAACAAGTCTTTAGTAAGATCAAACCTTCATTATCGTTCAATTGTGTACAGATCAGTTTATAAATCTTACCTTCACATGCTTGATCTGACACACAATCAGGGAAATGGGCTCTGATTCAATACACAATCAGGGAATTGGGCTTTGATTCAATAAAGAATCAGGGAATTGAGCTTTGATTAAATACACAATCAGGGATTGGGCTTTGATTCAATGCACAATCAGGGAATTGGTCTTTGATTCAATACACATTCAGGAAATTCGTATTTTGTTCAATATGCAATCAGGGAATTGGTCTTTGATTCAAAACACAAGCAGGGAATTGGGCTTTAATTCAACACACAATCAAGGAATTGGTCTTTGGTTCAAAATACAATCAGGGAATTGGGCTTTGATTCAATACACAATCAGGGAATTGGGCTTTGATTCAATACACAATCAGGGAATGCTTTGATTCAATACACAATTGAGGAATTGGGCGTTGATTCAATACACAATTGGGGAATTGGCCTTTGATTCAATATGCAATCAGGTGTTATGTATATTTAATTTAATTATTTGTTTTTTAGTTTCAAATATTTTAATTCCATTTCATGCTATTGTAATGTAACTTTGTTTACTGGATTTGACATTGTCCAGAATTTGAGTTCAGTTCTGTTTGACCTAACTGTTATTTTTTTTATTTCATTGATAAACAACTAATAATAGAAACACTGTATCTAGTTGCTAACCTCATTTCAAAATCAGTGACAGTTTTGGTAAACAACTTTTTTAAATTTTGTTTTAAATCTTTCTCAAAGTAAGAATCATTAAGTTAAGTCAAGGTCATATCTGGATTACGTGACAAAGTAGCGTGTATCAATTGATACAAACTTCTATTTTTTCCAGAGGGATGAACTTTTGATCCTCATCCGGGAATCTGTTTTGCGTCTTACTAAGTCGTATAACTGTTGTTTTTGATAGAAGTTTGTCTGTTGGGCCTAAAACAGTTGTGCTGTAACATCTAGCACTTTGAGTTGTGTTATGTTGTGTACAGTTTGGGTTGAATTTTTATTTTCTTCAAATTAATGAATTCAAGTGAATCTTTTGCCTGGAAATACATAAGTGCTCTGATATAATTCTTGGACAAAGACTTTCACTGGAATTTGTACTGAATTCGAAACTGGAATAATATTTTCTTTGATTCAACAAGAGACTTTTGACACATCAGGACTTCGCTGACCACAACAGACGTTATCTTCTTCCATTTCAGATTTCATTGGGACTCGAACTCAGTTTCATTCAGGACCTTTTATTACTAGGATTTCTAGTTTTAATTCTTGGATTATTTTTGGATTTAATTCATAAAACCGTAAGTTCTTTTTTCTTAATTTTCACTTAGTATTCTAGGGAAATAAATTATTTGTTAAATTTTACAAAGCTTGTTGTCTTCACTCTTTTCTGTTACTTATTTCAAGAGCATAGACTCATAACACAGGGAATTGGGCTTTGATTCAATACACAAGCAGGGAATTGGGCTTTGATTCAATACACAATCGGGAAATTGGGCTTTGATTCAATACACAAGCAGGGATTTTGGCTTTGATTCAATACACAAGCAGGGAATTGGGCTTTGATTCAATACACAAGCAGGGAATTGGGCTTTGATTCAATACACAAGCAGGGACTTAAACTTTGGTTGCATTTAGAACATACCCTTCAAAAGGCTTTGTGATGAGGCAGCTGAACCATCATTTATCTCAGATGACTGAAACTGGGTATACTGTATACAACCAAAGCATCTTCTAATCCATCTAATTCCATATCATATAGTCCATGAAACCCAAATTCCCAAACACTGTATGAACGGAATCAAAATTTCATTTGATATATTGCATACATATTCATCCTCACTGAAGCAGCAAAATATATTGTTGGAAATACTGATAAATTCAATGTTCCAAAAATACCACTACAATGCCTACACCCCCTTCCCCCATAATATTTCATCATTTCCAATTCAAACCAAATGTGTTGATATTATTATCCTCAAAATGAATTTGGTAATTTTAGCTACATTTTCACTGAGCCATTGATGTGGATGTATATCATTCAAGATGCTAACCTGAACAAAGTATAATTAGGTAAGAGGGAAATATTCATAAAAAAAGATAAAGTATTAAAATAACATTAAGCTCAACACTTCCTTTTATATGTTGGCACTTTCTCTACAGTGTATTATTTTAACTATAGGTGAATCCGTCGAAATATTGGATAAATAATTGTCCAGATCATTTTTATCTATAGCATTTTTCTGTGAGGTCCCCTGTTCGAGTTGATATTTATTCCGTTCCAATATAAACTGACGCATGCTCAATATGCTCAAGAAACTGGAAACATAAACAAAGGTTGTGTTTGGGTTGTGTTATAACTAATTAAAGTGAACGAAAATGTCTGTGCATGAACAGGTGCAAGACTTCTGGATTAAAGAGAGTATAAAAGACAGGAAACTTGAGGATACCTACGTTTTAGGCAAAGAACTTGGCAGGCAAGTATCGCATGGGTAACATGTACCTGCTTGGTAACAGGATTATTTACATTGCCATTGGAGCTTCGTTACATGTTCCATAAGATGTCAGACAGAAGCGGATAATTGAAGATTCAGCCTATAATAGCAAATTCTTAACTGAATTTGAAAAGACAAAAAAAGAAAAAAGAATTAAAGATAACTGCATTAGAACTGATACTTGGAATATAATAAACGTGTAGCTACAAGACAATATACGGAGACGGGAGATCTTGGCCCGTAACAAAGTCCGTTCACTAAATTTACTGTAGATTCAGTCCATACAAATTTAGAAATAATTATTATCACAAATTATATTTTTGCTTTAATTAACAGTCATCGTCAGCCCATAAAATCTAGCATTGTTGATTTCGGCAAAATTTTTTTTTTTTTTACCCTTACCTTGCCATTCACTGAACAGTGTCGGTTTCAGCAAAAGCTTATAGTTTATTTGCGATTCTTTTCTTTGATCTTTGTTGTTATTAAACAATAAATAGCAAACATTGTCAGCTTGCAGAACATGTTTGTTGTTTATTGAAGGATTCGATTGTTCAACAATCAAGGAGTGAGGAAAACAGTCACCTTGAGATTAAAATCAGCATCTTGTTTATAAATAATTTTAAAAAAATGAATCAGCCTTTGACCTAACTATCTATCTATCTATCTATCTATCTATATATATATATATATATATATATATATATATATATATATATATATATATATATATATAATATCAGTACATGTAGCTGAAATGAAATTCAAAATGGGTTCCTCCGGGGTGAATCCTGACAGAATGTTACTCATGAATGTTTTTATGAATAATTTTTCTTTTATTAAATATGACTCTTTCTATAACTATGCAGATGATAACACTTTCTCCTTTTCCTCACTGGACTTGGACACTCTGACTAACACACTTGAAACAGTGTCCCTCATTCTGATTGACTGGTTCACTTTAAACAAAATACAACTTGCCAACCCTGAAAAATTTCAAGCACTGGCTGCGGGTAAAGAGATATTTGGTATGAAGCCTGTACTTAACATAAGAAATGCTGTCATAAACTGTGAAGAAATTGTTAAACTGCTAAGAATTTACATTGTCAATTGCAATTCAATTCACATGTAAAAAAAACTTTGGAAAGCATCAAGGCAGCTATTTGTGTTGAAACATTTTGCTCAGAAGTTAGACTCAGCAAACTGACAATTTTACATACATTTATCATTTTTAGTTCCAACTTCTGTACCTTATCCTGGTGTTTATGCAGTGACATAAAGATTTTTAAACTTGAAAAATACATGAGCATGCTCGGAGATTTGTGTATGATGATTACAAAGGCAGTTATAAAAACTCTTACTCTAGGCAAAAATGCCAAGAATAAAATTGCACAGATTTCAAGATACATCTTCGTGGATCGAACAGATGTTTTAGTGCTTTGTCCTAGTGGCATCTGTTGGATTTCATGAGTTGCCTCCCTTAGTATGTAATGCCAACTAACCAATAGCGTGTATCAGTGGTACATTGTACATCAGCCAAAAATGGTGAAGGCAACTGACCTAAAATGGATACTTTGTAAGTTTATCATAGAAAGTATGACTACATACCAGAGGGAAGTCATTATAGATGTATTTGAGTGAAAGGTATTTGTACAGATATGGACTGGCAGTGGAAAATTGCTTATTTATCAGTCCATTCAAGTCATTTGCTCCCCTTATCTCAATCATGTAGGAACAGTGTTCATGTATTAATCTGTGTTTTTATACCTTGCAAATCATGTTTGATTTAATGTCTTTATTGTTTTTTCTGTCATGACTGTAAAAGCTCATTGACGCTTATGTTGAATTGTTGTTTTAAATAATGCTTACTTTAAATAAACCTTATATCTTTTTATCTTAAATAAAATGAATGATCAGCGTTTACAGGTATGTGTCACCAGATATTAAAAAATGACGCCCATTACTGAATTATTCAGTACTTAATGCCTATACTTGACCTCTATGGCTTGTGCTATAGTTTATGTTATTCTTATTAAGTTGATGTTGTTGTTGTTGTTGTTGTGGGGCTTAACGCCATTTTTCAGCACACGATAGGCTATACATGGCGGACAATATTAATGGTGGAGGAAGAAACCGGGAAATCCCCAGAAAGAACCACCAACCCACGAGAAGCTACTGGCAAGCTTTCTCACATATCCACATTCGCCAAATCCTAGACTCGAACCCACGCAGACAGAGGTGAGATGGCAGTGATCCTTAACGGAGAGCACTTTAGACCACTCGGCCACTTGGGGCCCCTTTATTAAGTTGAAAACATCCATTTAGATAGAAGAGTGTTAATAGGAAATGTTGTGAAAGTTGAAAGGTTGTAATGCAAACATTTTTGTCCCTGTAGACTCAGCCCAATCTGGCTACCATGGTGGCAAAAACTTAAGTGTACCTCAACCAACATAACCCTGAGAATCACTAGTTCTTACTTGTAACTAATGGTTGCATTTAGAATTGGAAGGTGGATAGCTCCCATCCTGTAGGATCGAAATTCAGGAACTTCAGGTGGCTAGTAAGAAGTCCCTAAGTCCTTAAAACATCGGAAAAGTCCTAAGATATGTGGAAAATGGCACATCGGAAAAGTCCTGGCTATATAGTGCTCAGTAAGTATAGGCATTCAAATAAAAGGCTTACATAACTAAGACAGAGTAAAAATCCGTTAAAGGTTTGATCTAAACCTGACTCTTTAAAAAGTCCAACACGTTAGAGTGAACATCATTATGGCACACATCCCAGGTCAAAAAGTTTGCCTCCGTATGTTAATGTTGCATTTGGGTTTAATACCATTTCTCAGTGCAAGATAGGCCATACAGACAGTATAGCTGGTTGAGGAAGATCCTGGGAAAACCCCAGTAAGAACCACCAACCCACAGGAGGCTACTGGCAAGCTTTTGCACATATACTGGGCTCAAGACTTGAACCCATTCAAACAGAGGCAAGTTGGTAGTTACTGGTAAAAGTGGATGCTTTTGACCACTTGGTTCCCCCCACCCCCACCCAGCTCCCTGATGGCATGCAGAATGGAGTACAGTTATATCTATATATACTGGTATTTTCAATTCTCAGTTAAAATATTGATTATTAATGTTGTTCCTTGTTTATCATGAGCTCTGTCATTTGGGATTTTTAATCTCTTTTGACAATCAGTAATGTAATACACTATAATTTTCAGAGGAGCAACTTCACAGGTGTACAAGTGCACACACAAAGGCAGTGGTGAATCATGGGCTGTCAAAGTCATCAACAAGAAGGTATGGGCAACAACATTTTCCTATGTACTCTAGCATGTAATCTCTTATTTTTATGCTTCATGCCTCTTTTTTTTTTTAAAAAAAAGAAACTTGTTATTAATTTATTTATTTGTTTATTTATTTATTTATTTATTTATTTATTGTGCTTGATTTAGCAACAAAAATTTAAAGCATCTTTTGAGTAAATTGAAAAGAGAAATCTAGATAAGTAGCATATTTCGGCTAAAAATGCAAACAAATTTTGAATGCATTCAGATTATGCAAAACAATTTAAGTTTAAACATTTAGTCCAAAAGGTGTCAGAGTATTGCTTCTGCCATATGTGCAGTCCATGTTGCATGATGGGTCATTTAATGAATATGATCAAATAATCTATGCTGTCAGTTTCAGTCCAGATGTTCTATGGACATTTGAAATGAAAGTACTTGATCCTTGTGAGAACTCTTTGTCAAATATAGAACTAGTCAAATGCACTCTGAATTTGTCATGGTCATTAAGCAGTATGATGCTTTCAAAATGGCATGATTAACATCTAGATGATTAAGACAGTCCAGTGCTCAAAGAAACATTTCTTCAGGCACGGGCTCAGGGCAAGTGATTTCAAATAATTACTTGCCCTGACTCAAATTTCACTTGCCTTAAAGGGCCATATTTGTTTACTGTTATTTTGACACATCAATGATATTGCTATATGCTTTAAATTAAATATGTAAAATAAAAATGCTTTAAACATGTTAACTTAACACTTTTTCTGTGCTTATTTGCCTATCAAAATAGTGTATTTCAGAAAAATGTGTGCCCTTGTTTTCTTCAATTTTAATTTGATTTGGTTTAAATAAAAATGGTATCATTTTTTGAGTCCTGATATAAATTGTTGTTCATTAGTTTTTGAAACTTGTCCTGCTTTAAACAACTTCTCTCTACTTTTATAATTTTCACAAGACTGAACCCTCCTTCACCTTCTGCTTAGAGGGACTTACAGCTAATATGATTTCCAACAATTTCTACATATTCACACGTGGAATTATAACTGTGGCATAAAAATCTGCTCTTTGGATCCTGAACTGTTTGCATGTCATCAGCTTTGCCATCCGGTTGATGTACTGTCTGTGTATTTGATCACCATCATCTGTAGAGTGTTTAGGGGACCTAATTCATGGGATTTAAAAAGTAGTTACATTTTCTGATTCTGCATAAATCTCCACATGTTGCTGAATTGAAACAGAAAACAAATTGTGTTAGCAAACGATGGGTCTTTTTTTTATTTCAATGAATAAAAACAGTAGCTCAAGTTTCTTAATTAGTTATTGACACTTGTCATGGTACATAGAGTCAATGAATGCATCACAGTAACAGATACACCCACTCTGTCTATTAACCAGTCTAGCAGCTACCAACATTTTGAACTACATGGATTAAAATATGATGTAATTATGTTTGTCTTGTTAAGGTGAAAAGCACTGACTGGAGTAGCTAATCCTATAGCTTAGATTCATTGTCCAATGACTGCATAGGTACTGGTCAGTATATTTAACCAGCAATGCAAAACCAGCAATACATTTGAGCTCAATATTCAGGAAGAACAATTTAGTGCTAATTAGAAATAGTATTATTGATTGGTTACTTGCACTGCTTTGAGCACAAAGTTTATATTTTGTGACACAAGTAAAGCAGACAGTCTTCATTGGGGTGAGCCACAGTTGGCAGTCTTCATTATGGTGTAGGAGTGTAACCAAAGGAGCCTTAGCAGGGGACTTAATGTTACTAATTTGTGTTACATTTCAAGAACTTCAAAATGAAAATGATATTTTGTCAGCACACTCATGATTTTGTCAGGCAAATTAAGTAACACATTTTTTACAAGCCTGACAGGCAACTTGTTTAGAATCACAGGAGTGGCCCAGTCTAGATTTATTGGGCCTTGGGCTATCTGATTTTTTGGATCAATGCAGTCTGGTAGCATAAGTTCGTGTCTTTGGAGTTTTCACATAACCTCATTGAATTATTTTTTTAAAAAGTGGTGTTCCAAAACAAGAAGGAAGATACCTAATTTGTTAAATTCTTATTCAGAGCTCTGGAAAATATGTTCTATGAATGCTTGTACAGGGTTTCATGGACAAATGCTTAAACTTAATTGACATTGTAATTATTCGTTAAAAAGAACACTTTAATGTTGCTTTGTAATTATGACTAAAGCAGGAAATTTTCTTTTGACAGTTACACATCACTTCTGGATCTTGTCCAAAGTGTTGACAAATAGTATGTGGAGTCTGTATAGGGTTCCAGAATAAATGTTTAGAATTTTATTATGTGGAAGGTATACAAGAATCATTATTATAAGTTTGATTCATACAATGTATACAAGAATCATTATTATAAGTTGGATTCATACAATGTATACAAGAATCATTATTATAAGTTTGATTCATACAATGTATACAAGAATCATTATTATAAGTTTGATTCATACAAGGTATACAAGAATCATTATTATAAGTTTGATTCATACTAGATGGCTTTGATTACCCACATATTTATTTCCTCACTATCTTGGCATTATTTTCGTCTTTCACATTTTCTATCCATAAGTACTAAATAGGAAATAATATAGATACTAAACAAACTAAATATTTTTGTATTATGTATTAGTCATATTTGGTCTTATTTTGATGAACACTTCATGCCTGGTGCTTAAAATTGCTTAAACAGTGGATTTGTGTTCTTTCTGTTCACAAAAATTAAAATTAAAATCAGTCTGTTACACAAAAGTAAGTGTTTGTGGATGTCATTGTTTACCATAAAATTAAATTGTGTGGACAATCCATTGTCCTTATAGTTACAATTGTACAATGGTCTGATAATTGATGTATGTAAGAGTAAAGTTGTTCAAAACATACTTTTATTGCTGTCTCAATCTGTCACCATTAACAATTTGATGATCAGAACTATATCTTCTTTTGATTTTTAGTATGTCACCAATATAATAAAGAACTCTTATTCCAGCAAGTACGGTAGTGTGCAGAATATATCCTATGCTGTAGATTTTCAAATTTCAGGACTATGACCTACATTTTGTGTACATAAATGCCACAGTTACTATATATACTTGCTTATAAGTCAAAACAGACAACAAAGATCCTTATCTCCTGTTACAGCATGATGCAGTCCGTGTTCTTTGTTCTACTGATCACTTTGAACAAATTGCACAGACCTGCAGATCAGAGTCTATGTTGTTTGTTCTATTGATTATTCCTAACAAACTGCACAGACCCAGACCTGCTGGTGCATTATGTGATGGCAGAGCTGGGTCTGTGCGGTTTGCAGTTGGACTCATCTTATAAGTGAGTACATATGGTCACTCTGTAATATTCACAGGGCTGTAATATGTTTATTTTTTTTCAAGGTTTTCAGTTTGTTTCAGTGTGATTTATGTGAGTTAAGGTAACTTTGATAGGGTATGGCATGCAGCCTTATGGGCAACTATGAGGAAGTACAACATCAGCTCAAACCTGGTGCAGGTTGTTGAGCACCTCTATGACAAAGCCACCAGTGCTGTGCTCATCAATGGCAGCAGAGGAGATTGGTTTCGAACAAGAGTTGGAGTCAGACAGAGATGTATACTATCACCTACACTCTTCAACATTTCCTGGAAAGGATCATGGAGGATGCCTTGCATGACCACAAGGGCATTGTCAGCATCGGAGGAAGAACAATCACCAGCCTTCGCTTCGCAGATGATATTGATGGTTTAGCAGGAGATGAAAAAGAACTGGCTGACTTGGTTGAGCACCTTGACACAACCTCTTCAGCATACATTATGGAGATCAGCGCCAAAAAACCCAAACTGATGACAAACAACACCAATGGCATCAGTGCAGAAATAAAGATCAGTGGACAGAAACTGGACAGAGTCACAAGCTTCAAGTATTTGGGATCAATTATCACAGATGAGGGTTCCAAACCAGAACTACTTTGCAGGATTGCCCAGATAACAGCAGCAATAACAAGGCTGAGACCAATATGGAAAGATACCAACATTGCTTTTGGTTCCAAAATAAAGCTGATGCGCTCAGTTGTCATATCCATCTTTCTGTATGCTTGTGAAACATGGACACTCACATCAGATCTACAAAGAATGATTCAAACCTATCTTGGGCATCTCATACATTGACCATGTAACCAACGAAGAAGTCCACAACAGGATCCAATGAGCCATCAGATCCTATGAAGACCTCTTGACCACAGTAAAAAGCGCAAACTGAAGTGGTACGGTCATGTCTCAAGATCATCTGGACTGGCAAAAACAATCTTGCAAGGAACGGTGCGAGGGTGCAGAGGAACAGGCAGACAGAAAAAAGAGGTGGGAAGACAACATTAAGGAGTGGAGGCATGGGATTTGGAGATTTTCAAGGGCAGTAGAGAACAGAGAAAGATGGAGAGAATTGGTTGTAAGGTCAAATGTGGCACCCCAACGACCTCTTAGGTTAAGGGATTGATGATGATGATGATGATGATGAAAATAACTGCTGTGATAATATAATGAATTTACTCTCAAGGACAAGAAACTCATTTTTGATAGCAATTATTATGAAACCATCCATATACATGTGCTTATAAGTTAAGTCCAACTGCAAACAACATACACCCTGATCTGCCATTGCATAATGCACCATATGTGGATCTGTGTTGTTTGTTATACTGATTACTCCTAACAAACTGCATAGATCCAGATCTGCATCACATTATGCAATAGCAGACCCGAGTCTGTTCAGTTTGCAGTTGGACTTGTCTTATAAGTGATTATGTATGTTGCATCATTTTGCTTATTTCATTTGGTAATCTTTTCTCCAATCTCAGATTGACAAGAAGGTGGTCAGAACAGAAATTGGTGCTTTGCTGAAACTGAAACACAAACATGTAGTAAGTAGTAACCATCTCCATTATACAGACTTGATGCCTCATTATGTCCAAATACTGAATGTCATTGCTTCAGTGCTACCATTGTCCATCCATCCATCCATCCATCCACCACACCTTGTTTAAGTTTTGAATTTAGATAAGTTTCAGGTACTGTGGAGGAGCATCCATAATCCATGTTTCATGAACACATTATTTTGCTCTACAACTATTTCCTATTGTTGTAAACTTGACTGTTTCAGTACATTTGTAACACTCTGGAACTCAGTACTGATCAGTCTTAGGATATTTCAGATATCATTATGTCAGATGTCTTTGATTATCCATTAAGCTGTCAAATAAGCACCTTAATGAAGTACAGTTAAAAGTACAATAGGTTTAGTTTACAGATTGTTTCTTTCTCAGACAGTCAAGAAAGGTGTCACCAACTAAGCTTAGTTCAAAGGTGACGAGGTTTAGTTTACAGATTGTTTCTTTCTCAGACAGGCAATAAGGTGTCACCAACTAAGCTTAATTCAAAGGTGACATGGTGTAGTTTACACGTTGTTTCTTTGTGGGACAGTAAAGTCAGGTGTCACCAAGTTTTATTTGGTATTATATTTGTCACAATGTTTCAACACTCTTTAGCAACAAAGGGTATGGCAAAAAAGGTGTGAAATGTTTTCTCCTTTAACTGAATGATAGTTCCAGCATCTGAAATATATATATATATATATATATATATATATATATATATATATATATATATATATATATAGGACATCCTAGTCAGGGTGAAGCTAACACTAGTCACTAATCAAGACCAACCAAGTCAATCTGGCTCTTGTGGCGATAAAAGGTGCAAAACCTGTCAACATATGATGGAGACCAGGACATTTTCTAGCACAGTGACTAGAGAAAAACTAAACATACATGGTGCAAACAAAACGTGCAAAACAGAGAATGTAATTTATCTCATCACTTGTAAGATCTGTAGCCTTCAGTATGTTGGAGAAACTGAAAAGCTACACAAAAGGATCAACCTTCATAGATCTGATTGGATAACAAAGAAGCTGTACAAAAGCCTGGTCGCAGAACACTTCTCCTCCCCTGGCCACACTTTCAATGATATAACACTTATTGCAATTGCTCACAACCCCAACTGGAGTTCTGAAACCAGGAAAGAAAAGGAATCTTACTGGATACGCTGCCTTAGAACATTGAAACCAAGCAGTTTAAACCAAGAAGGCTAGAAAAAGATAGCCATGCACAAATGAAATTATCTTTTGCAGTTGGCACGTTTTCTTTTGTGTGGTTCTCTAAATTTGCTTAATAGCCTATAATTACTACAATAACAGGATATAATTTGCGCTTACATAAATTTACATAAAACAACAGATGTCGTTATGGCTCGTCGATTTCTAGGTCAATACAATTATTTTCCAGTACTGTATCCACAACAAGTTGAAACAAACTAGTTGAAACATAATAAATTTAAAGGTTTAATTCCAGTAGAAACAGCCATGTAAAGTTTTGCAAACACAATGATTTTTGTGTTTTATTTGGGTTTTTTGTCAGTGTTTGTATTTGCGTTTGAGAAAGACTCATTAAGAGTGGAAAGTGCTCAGGCTAGTTAGATACTAGTTTTGCACTGTTCGTTGTCAGTTTATTGCATATATCTTAATCAATCCGTGACACACATGATCCCTTGCAGGATCCAGTGTCCTTGAAAGGACTGTTATTCACCATATGATTTGTATTCTTTATATATATATATATTCACCATAGCACATGTCTTAACTTTATTCTGCCATAGTGTCTGCACATCATACCTTTAGAAGAAAACATCATGCCTAGGCACAAATTAAGAACAAAATATATTAGCAACAACACCTAACTTTTATATTGATCCTCCAAAAATGTATTTGTTGATGTGATCAAATAAAATGTCACCATGAAACATTACCAGAAATGCTCGTCTCTGAGGCTTTACATACTCTTCAGGTAATAAGTTAGCTTGCTGTCAGTTAATAGTTAATTTTTCAAATGGTTCAGTAGGATAAAATACTGGTGTTAGGTGGAATTCTGTGATATAGTGTTTTCAATGAAATATTATTTTTATACAGAATTGCTTTAAGGAAAGCAGTGAGTCATGAAAGGATGATACCAATACTAAAGACGCAGCACAATTTAATCTGGGACCAAAAATGACATTTTATAGACCATTTAATTATTAAATATATCAGTCTTTTCCTTTGTCACAATTTTTATTTAAACATTTCTCTGTTAGAATATTCAAGTTTAATTTTCATAATCAAACTCCTAATTACTACTTATTCCAAAGGCTTTGTACATTGTTCGTTTGTTTCATCATTTAATTTGTTATAATGTTTCATTTGTGTGGCCTGTCTGAGAATACTAGCTCAGTTATATTTTTGTCACTGATGAGCCAAAGTCAGGTAAACATTGGCAGTCATTTAAATAACAAACGCATGATAATCATACTTCATTCATAATCAGTAATTTAGGATTGTGGGTTAATGGTTCAGTGAAATTAAAGCATGAAAAGAAATTTTTGTTTTGTACCAAATAATTGAAAATATCCTATAGCTATTGTTCTATATACATTATGTTGAATAATTTTACCTCTCATTAAATTATTGAACATAAATATTTTCACATAAAATGATTTTTGTTTTCATGGCCTGGCACATATTTTTATATATTGACACTTTCAACAGATGGTAAAAACTTACTGGTTTATCTTTTTTCATGATTACATGGAAAATATAATTACCATTAGCTGTAATCCAGCAAAGATCTGCTTGCCTGGAACTGAGATTTTTATGAAATTGCATGAAAATTGAGATGCTTTACAGTATCTTTTATATGAAAATCAGGTCAAGTAGGAGACAATTTGACTTGCTCAGCAAATGTTTTGACTAGGTATAGGCTGTTTGACAATGGATTTTTCCTCCACTGTTTAGACCAGATCTCCAGTGGAAACAAGTACTAGAATTGTCTATTGCATCAGTTTCACTCAAAAGAACATTCTTCAGCTCGTACAAAATATGTACTTGAAATAAAGATTCTATAGTTTTACTAATAATATTGAAGAAAGTATTTTTAAAAATATCTTCAGATTTTATTTATCAAGTTAAAGGAGATTTGGTTCACAATGCCATTGATAAGAAATTTTAAATATGATGTCAAAGATAGATAACTTCTGGCTTACTTGTATGTGTCATATCAATATGTTGTTTTTTTCTGTAAGATTCGACTGAAAGAAATCTTTGAGACCCCTCAACAAATGTATTTGGTATTGGAACTTGTCACTGGTGGAGAATTGTTTGACAGGTTTGTATTTTACTTATACATATTGCTAAGTTTTATATTGCAGGTAAATTTTCTGAATGTCAGCTATTAAGTGCAATTGTCACTGTTGTTTTTAGAAGGTAAAGGAGAGACAGAATTATGTACTACCCATCTCTTCATGCATGGATGAGTGCCTTAGTGATGTATAAAGTTATCGTGGAATGCAACCATAAAATGGTTTTAGTTGCAAGTGTATAATGCAGTATTAGTCCTCCATATATGACATATATCCTGATTTGTTATCGCTTAATGTATGGGCAGATCACTCCTCTATATACGACATATGCTCTGATTTGTTATCACTTAATATATGGTCAGATCACTGTCTGAGCTATTAGTTCTGTGTGTGATTTCAAACAGAGTAGACTGTGATCTACTTGCACAGCTGTTCACAGTTGGGTGAACTGTATGAACTGATAAATGTACATGTACATTTATTTCTTACTATAACACTGTTCAGGGGAGATAATAAAGTTTACCATCATACAGGCTAGGTCACCTTATACTAGGTATATTATGTGGGAAAATGAAACTTAACCATTATAATAGGATCCATTACCATGCCTGTGATATATCAGGTATTGTGATATAATGAGTTACTTTATAGTGAGGGGCCACTTTGTAAAAGATGTTGAATCATGGTACATGATTACAAGTAATTTTAGATGCACATATCATTTGTTAATAGAAATATGATCTATCCAATTGGAATGGGGTCATGAGTAGTAAGGATGGGGGAAGCAAAAATGCCTTCTCAATATTCCCCATAGTTGTCATGTTTTGAAAACACAAAATGAAAGATGAAGATTGTTTTGTAGACATTATGTTGACGCTTGAATATGTATTATGGTATACTTTTGGGTGAGGAATGGGGGTTGGATGAGTTTCTGATATAGTTGTGCAGATAGGTGATATAAAATTTAATTGGCAAGTAAATGATTTTGATTGTACCTTGTAATTACACCAAATGAATTAAAATAAGATGTGTGAATGTACCATAATTCCTGATGATTAGACAAGGTCAGATAAACTTCTTTTTTCCCATAGATATTGTGATACACTGTATCTGTCCATTAGCACATGTCCTCCTAACTGGTTGATAGCAATGGCGCTTGTACTTAATTCAGCCTTGTGCTAAAAATAAACTATGATGTCATTGCCCTGGCTGTGGCCATATTGTTTGCAGACAAAGCCGCTAGCGACACATATTAACATGGATGCTGGCAGCATTTTGAAATTTATAAACAAGCTTTATATTCATCTGGAAAAGTAATTATTTAATATGGTAACCACTAAGCATTGTTGCTATGGTTCATTTACAAGTGATTTGAGATGCTAGAAAGATGGTGATTGGTTCATTGGATTTGAAAACGGTTTTCCAAAGCCTGACAAGGAGAGAGAAAGGTGTATGCGATGGGTAGATCATTGCGGCCAACGTGATTTTACCATAAAAAATGTGATGAAGGATACATATATGTGTAGTTTGCACTTTATTGGTGGAAATGGACCCACTAAGGAACATCTAGACCCAATTAAATTGGGAGTCATAGTATGTATTTTTTCTTTTCTTTCTATCTCTGTAATTTCTCCAACAGAGGTTGTATCATTAGAGCAATCGGCAGTTTCTTAAGTCTGGATACCATCAATAATAATAATAATAATAATAATAATAACAACACTAATACTAATAATAATAAATTAATTTATTAGTTAATTAAAACAACTACAAATAAGCTTATAAACTCAACAATGCAATAGTAGAAAGGGGAAGGGTATATGTCTATTTTTGTTTAAAAAATATCAAGATGATATATGTTACAGTGCATTAATATTTAAATGTTACCTTATTTTTACAAATCATTATGAGAAATGTTGACTTGTTAGAAAAAACAAACGAACATTTGGTTCAGCAGTCGGTGACTAGAATAAAATGTGAAGACACAAATGTTATTTTTAACTTTACAAAGCTTGACCACACTTGACAGTTTTACTATGCACAGTATACATGTACTTACAAAATTTATGGAATACCAAGAACAGTATCAGTGTTAATAAACTGAGTGCTATTTATTCTTTTCATCATAAACGTTTTTAGTTATTTTCTTGTTTACTTTTTATTGTTCAGATGCAGCAGAAGAGAAAGCCATAGTCTTGGACTCTGTCAAGAACAACAACAACAGCAATAATAATAATAATCATAATTATAATCATGATAATTAGAAGAATAACAATAGCAAAAATAATTATTAACACATATAACAGTAACTTTTATTACTTACATACCCATGCAATTATGACAAAATTACTGGGATTATTTGCGATGATAATAATAATAATAATAATAATAATGAGTAGAAGAATAACAATAGCAAAAAAACCCACCAGATAACAGTAATTTTTATTACTTATATATCCCTTCAATTATGACAAAATTACCAGGATTATTTGCGATAATAATAATAATAATAATATCAATAATGAAAGGATAATATAAGCACTGGAACAATAACAACAATAATAACAACAACAATAATAAATTGCACTTGTTGAAAATTTGAATATCAACAATATGGTGGGTGTTATGGGGTGCCTTATTGTTTCAAACAGTACAAAACCATACAAGAATGTACAATTATAAATCAAACACATGTCAAAGTGACTTCTGGTTTGTATAATTAATGTATACATAAAATATACTGCAGATAGGAAAAAAATCGACATTTCTGTTATTTACAACACTTTGTATACAGAAGAGTATTGAAAATACAAGATACAAAATGCACGATTCAAGAAACGATCATAGTCCAGAAAACATAAATACACTAGGTCCCGACATGTATAGTATTTGTTTTGACTCACCTGTTAAGCAGTATGCTTCTTTTTCCATATTTTGGGTTGGCCTCGACATTCTAACCATCGCTGTAACTGAATATTGGAATGCTCATCTATATTTGGATGAAAAATTTAGCGCCTGGTACATCGTTTTCAGTAAGAACAATAATATGGAAAGTATCACTGGTTGCCATTTTGCTGGTTTGCCTGTCCGAAAATCTATTTTTAGAAACTGATGTCACTGCATGTGACATATCAAAGAGGTAAAAAGTACAAGCGCCATTCACGAAACTTTGTAATTTTGTTACCCCTATTGTGACCATCTATCAGAGGAAGTAATTACTGACCCTCACCCATGGAGTCCATCAAAGAGGGTCAGAGGTCAAATGTACAAAAATTCCCATTACAGTGACTTTTTCAGAAACAAATTCTGGCCAAATCTTACATGGGAATAGTCATAACTGGATGACACATTATGTATATGACTCATTTGACATTATGACTCCACCCCCCAAGAGTCACTCTTTGGGGTGTGGGAGTGAACTGTGGTGTGGGTGGATGAATGGCTTGAATATACAGTGAAAAGCATGGGATTTGCAATAGCAAGCATAGAAGTTTATTATTTGTTATTGTTTCAGAAGTTAATTTTAATGTTCTGGGGATTGATTATCAATGTTAAGCATGCATTAACATAAATATCACTATTCTGGAAGTGGTAGGGCATCTAGGATCATCTGAGTTGTCAATATTATGATCCTATCTTAAAGTTTGATGTTAAAGATTTTGCTGCTTGTATACAATGTTAGTACATCATAGCACAACTGATAGGACAAAGCAACACTGATGGCCTTGATTTCGTCATTTTTTTTTAGTATTAATTAATGTTTAAAGGGAAATTAAAGATTGTTGAACTTAGTCCACTGTTCTTTGCAGGATTGTGATAAGAGGCAGCTACACTGAAAAAGATGCATCCGATGCTGTCCGACAGATGCTTGAGGCAGTAGAGGTGATCATTTAACTTTGTTAAAAGTCCCATTTTCCTCTGATTTTTCCCACCGTTTTAGAAATTTGGACAATTATGTTGGGGTGGGAGGTCACAGCACATTCCCTATCAAACATCTTCAAATTTACTGAAAAATGTGGACGTATCATAGGGTTGTCACTTTAAACATTAGGGATTTCCAAATTAAGCTATATTTTATTAAATCCTACCTTATCGATAAATAAAATATTTATCTTCTGAGACAGAGCAATCGACACATAATTTGTAACTTGAATAAATGGGCATATCAACCAGTTGTTCAGTATTTATGAAAAATCTATTTCATGCAACATTGCTTAGTCACATTATCACTAAATCTTGTTGCATCCATATTTGATCTCACTCTGTCTTTACCCTGCATTGATTGTATCACATGATCATTTAACCTCTGACATAAAGAAGGATGTTGGCTGTGAGATTTTGATCATGTGACCTTGCAGTACAAGAATAGGGAAAGTACTGTGTCCAGTTTGTATATACTCTTTATTAGGCTTATGCATTGGCTTATTATAGAAATAGTTTTAATTCTTATGTATGCAACGATAAACATACTACTTATCAACATGATGCAGTCCGAGTTCCATAAAATGTCCCTGTTTATAGTGAATATCATATGCTACCACCTTCTAGTTTCAGCTAATTCCATGTTTTCAACAGGGAATAACTCTGACTTTTCACCCCAGCATAACTGTCCAAGTGTCTGAAATGATGGGATAGGTTAGAGGAAGCTCAGATTATCTACTGTCGCTATCTTCTCTTGCAGATGATTGCTGAATTTTAACTGAATTTAGTATATACTCGTGTTAAATAGTAAATATCCTCAAAACATACATCGAATTAGAACTATACATGATACATTGTATCTCCATTCTCTCTTTAAAACTGAAAGATCAAGATGTACTGAATTGATTTTTTAAAATACAAGATCATTGGGTCTTTCATGTCATGAATAAATAGTTATTATGATTTGTAGAAATGTTTTACTGAAGTGAAACATAGTCATATAATATGTCAAAATACTTCTTAGCATACTGGTAAGGCCAAGAAAAACAATGTGTGTTTCCTATTGCACTGGTTTTAAATTTGGGGTAGACAGGTAGGTTATTTTGTGTGCAAACTTTATATATATATATATTTAATGTGATTATTTTGTGATTTTTTTCTTTTTACCATGGAGAAAAAAGTGCTAGGGTTGACAATGAGAAACAGGGACAGCCAGCCGACTGGAACACTAATTTTTTTGTTTGGTCGAATACAGAGTATATTTAATCCTTATTGAATTGTCCTTAATATTTCTTTGTCTTGATCTTTTCATGTGAAAAACTATTTACTTTTAGATTCAATTATTTTATTTTCATGGGAGATACCTGCTGGAACACTTTATTGTTGCTAGGATCTATCTTTCCCAAAGTTGCAAACTTTAATTAATTTAAAAAAACAAACAGCAAACAATAATAATTCTTTATCTAACAGCAATATGTACTTTATACACAATATCTACAAACACTGAAAGATACTAGCATTAGTGTTTTAAAATTGTTGCGAGTTGTGAAACACTAATAATAATCAAGTGTACCTTAATCATCCTTTATTGATAATCAAGTGTACCTTAATCATCCTTTATTGATAATTAAGTGTACCTTAATCGTCCTTTGTTGATAATCAAGTGTACCTTAATCATCCTTTATTGATAATCAAGTGTACCTTAATCATCCTTTATTGATAATCAAGTGTACTTTAATCATCCTTTATTGATAATCAAGTGTACCTTAATCATCCTTTATACAATTTTATTTTATACAGTATCTTCATCAAAATGATGTTGTACACAGAGACATGAAGGTATGGAAAAATATAAACTGAGCTTATTTTGAGTGCATTCTTGTAGACCTGTTTTACTTGTATATTCATCCTTCATTTTGATGTAGGAAATGAACATCTACAGAATTATTACATACTGGTAGAATGTGTTAATTTCAATCAATGTCTAACCTCACTTTTTATGGCAACATAGCAGAGCTCTTGATAAGGAGAATATTCACTTATTTACACAGCCAGATAAATCTACAACAACAAAAAAATGCTTAAAATGCTTTAAATTTGTGAAAAGTAATTTTAAACATTTAACCTTAATTGTTAGTATATTTCTACTGTACAGTCAATGCCTTTTTTGTGTTGTGTTTGGTCAATATAATTTTGCAATCCAAATAAGTTCCAGATGTTCTCTGCATATTTGAAAGGATTATGCTTAATTATGGTCCTTACACTCACCAAATATAGCCTTGAAACACAACCTCTGTGTTAAGCTGCTAGAAGCATGGTAAATCATCATGGTAGACAAGTTGAAACTGGATGGTAGGAGTAGATAACTTGGCAATAGACAGTTTGGAAGTTGACAAAATGGGACCATTCCTTTAGTATGTTCACAAAACGGTCTGTTTAAGTCTTTTTTAAAAATCCGTATAGATCCATACAACAGAGTTAAATAAACCAATTCAATACAATCTTACATAGAGGAGCTTTGCAGTGGACATACAACTTTCAACTACATTTGGCCTTGTTCCATACTTTGAGTATTTCATTTGCAAGACAGACACTTCTATTTCTTGTACCTGCTACAGACATGTGGCCAAAAATGAAAGATAGAATAGAGGAACAGATATGGATAATTGGTAGATGTCATTTCTTTGCCTTTAAAGTGATTTTTTAAAGAAAGGAAATGGGAATGGGGGTCTGCCCATGAAGACTATCCATTTAAAGCATGACCAGCATCTGCAGTATTGTACACTGCCAAAATTATAGTCATATTCATTAGCTGACTGCACAATAAAGGAGTTAGTTGTATCAGCAGTGTAATGGATGTCATCAGTAACTTTTTTAAAGGTTTTTGTGCTACAGTTTTTTGCTGTGCTTTTTGAAAGTATGGTTTGCATGCTACATGTATACATCGTTATTCTGTACACTCCTTGATTTGGAAATCAGATAAATTCCCCAGGGCGACTAAGTATGAGTGTGTGGGGCAAAAGGGTGGTGTTGATTGTGCTCTGAATAACTGGATAAGTGCAAGCTGAAAGAAAGAGTTCTTTGCTGAAGATTTCATTTTTTCTTCATTAATAGGGGCTGTGGCAGCAACGTGGTTAATATACTGGACTTGTGACAATAATGAAGTGGGCTTGAATCCTGCCATCACATCAGTCCAACTACAATGGTGTGACCTTGGGCAAGGCACTTTACTCCAATTGCCTTGGCACTGAAAAAACAACTTGTTTTGCTGTGCCATAAACCACTAAACCAAACCAAATCAATTCTGTTTCATCATATAGGAATTTGTTGGTTATTGTATAATTTTCTTTTTAACAGTCATGAATTAAAGTTCATGTAAAAGAACTTCATTGTTTGTGCATTGTCATGAATTTCTTTTTAACAGTCATGAATTAAAGTTCATGTAAAAGGACTTCATTGTTTGTGCATTGTCATAAATTTCTTTTTCAGCCAGAAAATTTGTTGTATGAGGACTTGTCTAATGATGCAAATCTAAAAATTGGTAAGTGGAAATTCTGGTTGCTCTGTTCATCTTTACTTTTGCATAATATGTTGCAATAACCAAACAGTAATCATAATAAAAGAGTGAATAATTAATTCCATAATCTGCATTCCACTTCAACATTAGTTAAAACATGTTGTATGATGCAATAGATATACATTCCATATATACTCACTTATAAAACAAGTCCAATAGCTGACTGCACAGACCCAGATCATCCCTTGCATAATGCTCTGGCAGAACAAGGTTGTATTATATATCAGCAACATAATTTTCATATTTTCTCCAAATCGCAGAGTCTTCTTTTATCTAAGTGAAAATCATCACAGGATCATAACAAAGATAGTATATAGTTCATCCTCAGTATTCGCATGTTTTATTTTGTTTCAGCGCTGATTAGAAATTTTGCACTCTATCATTGCTTGGGATTTGAAAAATGTCTTCTTAGCAACACATATTCTGCTTGCTAACATAAACAAGTACCATTATTATTATATGATTGTGCTATTTGTTAAATTGATTATAATACAGTTAAAATGCAGTGCCATATAATTTGCATGTTTCAGCTGATTTTGGTTTATCAAAGATAATGACAGAGGAAACAATGAAGATGACAACAGTGTGTGGGACACCTGGCTATTGTGGTATGATTTCAGTCAACCTTTTCTTAAATCCCCCTTCGTACTAAAGTTTAGCTACATGGTTATATGTATAAGGGTTATCAATTTGTATTTTTATATTGTATTGTCAAAACTGCATCATGATATGCATAATAAACATAATTGCTGATTGCAATTATGAAATTTTGTAAAATATTTTTACACTTGGAGGTGAGATTTTCACAAGAATTCATGGTTTACATACTGTATCTCTTTGTTTTTTAATTTATAATATAATGGCTAGTTTTGTGCTGAAATGCACTGCATGTTTATTCAACCAGATGAAGAGCAAATGCTAAGATTGTAAGTGTGCTCACAAAGTCAAGCCATTTAGAAGTTGTTCATACAGAAATTAGCACAGAAGTTAGTGTCATGTTAATTTATATATTGTGTCATGAAACCATTTAAGTCATCTTACCAGTAGTGGAAAGTTGTAGTGTGTTGGAGGAGGTTGTACAAATCTGACAACCTTATAAATTTTTCGTCATGTACCTCCATAATCGGAATTCAGCTTCATTATTTGACATAGGTAAACTGTTTAGTTCTTCTTTGTGATTTTTTTTTAACAAAATGAACTTATAGCAAAAAGAAATAGGTAGACAATTATATTTTTGATAGACTGTATGTGACTTAGTAAAACTGTATCTTTCATGATAAATTTGGTAGCCCAGAGTACACTCTCATTGCTAGAAAAATTTCTTGCCCAGATGATTGGGACAAGTTGAAAATTGGGCTTGGCAAGTGCACTTCACTATGAGCATGCATGGCAGGACAAGCTTTTATCCAGTGAAATACACATATCGTACCTGCCAGCCTTCCAGCCTGCGTTGGAGAGTGTTTGATGATGAAAAAGTGTTTTGTGGTCCTAAGGGTGAATGTGACCCAAATAAGCAAAATTGTACAGTTGAGAATAAGTTATCTACTTACATAAGCTAATAGAAAATGACTGGAAATTAAGTAAAAGAACAAAATTGTTTTCTTTGAAGCATTTGATACATTTGCAGTCAAATAATAGCTGGTAGAATTAGCAATGTTGTATACTGTCGACATGCACACAAATATATGCATACTTTCACATAATCACAACTACATAGACATTAAAATACAACAAATGCACAGTTTGTGTATTTAAAATCCATTGGACAGTGGCATACAGTACTGCCATGTAGTTGCCAGCTTTCTTGATCACATTAGTTCATTGGAAGATTTGAAAGCCAGACCTTGTTACTGTTATTCAGTGTCAAAGGAGTACAGACCTTATTACTTTTGTTCAATACCTAATGAGTATAGACTGTTATTCAGTGCCTAATGAATAATGACTTTTTCCTGTTATTCAGTACCTAGTGAGTACAGATATTGTTACTGTCATTCAGTGCCTGATGAATAGAGATATTGTTACTGTTATTCAGTGCATAATGAATACAGATGTTGTTACTGTCAATCAACACCTAATGAGTACAGACCTTGTTACTGTTATTTCATGCCTAATGATTAAAGATCTTGTTACTGTTATTCAGTACCTAATTAGTGACAACTTTGTTATGACGTTGTTACTGTTATTCAATGCCTCATGAGTACATTGTTACTTTTTTTCAGTGCCTAATGAGTACGGATGTTGTTACATTTATTCAGTGCCTAATGAGTACATATGTTGTTTGTGTTATTCAGTGCATAATGAGTTTGTTGTTACTGTCTTCCCAATGTGTTAGACCATTTTTCATTCATATGTAAGTCATTTCATTTCCTTTTTTATTTTAAATTGATAACTCTAGAAAATATACTGAATTTATTGTATCATTATCTGAAGTGCATTATCCTACATGAACATCTGGTCATAAATATCCATGAACATAACATATTTTTCACTCTATCAGCTGCCTGCATCCTGTCACATATATTGTGCACTTTTTTTTGCCAATGAGATTGGTGTACAAATAAAACAATGACAGGGTATAATTTAATTTTGAATAAAATAACAATTTATTAAATGCATTATAGTCTGAATATACCTCCCTGTTTGTTTCTACCCCAATACCGATTTAAAAAACAAAAAGCACAAAGGAGATTAAAGACGCACAGAACTTAGTCTGTTCATTTATTGATTTATAATTTCAAACCTGATTATGCCCTGGGGGACCCTAACACCATTCTCATCTGAGCATTTCACTCAAAACAGAAGTTTTCAGTGTAAAAGATGACCATGCTTGCCAATCATTTTCAGTTCCTGGACAAGTCCATTTTCAGCGAAGGGGTGTATGCATAACTACACAAGTATGTACATGGAAGGAAAATAGTATGTCATCTGCTTCTGATATTTACAAAGTTGAATCAAGCAAAGGAAAAGAATGACAGCTACAAATTTGCCTTTCACATGGATTTAACAAACAGTGTAATTTCTCTCAGATTCATGTGTGCAAAGAGATATAACTATAAACCCTCAACATTGTGGTAATTTTCAGAATCCAGCAGTTACCGAATAGGATGAATTATGTCACAATGTTGTCTAAGGAAAAGAGACTTGCCAATAGTGTACGCAATATGGTGCCATGTTAGTATGGAAAGCCTGTTAAGCATGAAAGGCACAGAGGATGCTGGTGTTAGGGCCACTCCGGTTACAGTCAGGTTAGAAATTATAAATCAAAGGATGGCAACAAAGTGACCTGTCCCCAATTAAGTGTAATTTCATAGAAACCGGATGGTGGCAAAGTGTTTCGTCCCCAAGTAAGGGTCATTACATAGAAAAAGTATAGGACAAAGTGTCCTGTCCCCATGTAAGGGTCATTACATAGAAAAAGCATGGGAATAAAGTGTCCTGTCTCCATGTAAGGGTCATTACATAGAAGAAGTATGGGAACAAAGTGTCCTGTCCCCGAGTAAGGATCATTACATAGAACAAAGTGCCCTGTCCCCAAGTAAAGGTCATTATATAGAAAAAGGATGACATCAAAGTGCCCTGTCCCTATGTAAAAGTCATTACATAGAAAAAGTATGGTGACAAAGTGACCGTTCACTAATTGCCTATAAAATAATAGCTGAATGATTGTGTAAAAATTTGATCAGAAATTTGCACAGGTTGTATATCACAGAATCCTCATGTCAGTTATACAAAGAAAAGTTTATGTTGGTGTCAGTGCATTTTTTAAGTGTGACTCATTTATTGAAATCACATCAGCTTTCATCAACTGCACACCTGCATGACCAATTTAGAGGAGGTCAGTAATCACTACAGATTTCCAGAGATCTCATATATTTTTATTGACTTGATCATTTTATTTCAAAGGACTGTTATTGAGAATAATCAACTTGTATATGAATTTTCCATTTCATCCTTTAGTAAGAGACAGAAGTCACAATCATGTCATTTTATGTCCAATCTCTCTCAGAGTTCAAAGCACTATAATACACATGGGTAATTGGTGATGTCGTATTGATGTCATCACACTGTAATGATCATATCATTTTGAGGTCTTTAGTAACTATTGATTTGCAAACAGCAAACTACCTTATCTCAGTTATAATTTGTTTTATTTTCAGCTCCTGAAATTTTAAAGGGACAGGGATATGGACCAAGTGTAGACATTTGGAGTCTTGGAGTCATCGCTTATATATTGTAAGTTCATGTATCAGTAATTTGATTAAAAGGGATACATAGATACATGTGAGGCTGCAGTGTTTACACATGTAAATGGCTTAATTAGTGTATTGCTTTTGAACATTTATAAAACCAGTAACACCTGAGCACCTGTCTCTCATTGATGCAGGTACTAACCATTTGTATTAAATTATATTTTTCCATATCTGTGCTTAAGACAATGTGGACTAAAGATTTTTCTTCAAAGCTTTTTTATAAATATGGACCATTTTGCATCAAATGTGACATCGGTAGAAAAAAAAGTTGAGAATTCATCATACTGCACATTTCTAAAAATTACATATCTGATTAATTTGTTGATATTACTGGCAGAAAATTCTTTAAACTAGGTTATTTACCTTTTAAAAACATGGTACCTTTGATGAGTAACATTTTATTTGTAAAGAAATGCCATTTCAAGTTTGTAAGCCACTACAATTTCTAGTCCTTGTAGATCCTACAATAGCCTCTCATCTAGTTGCATTATGGATGTTTTTTTAATGTACATACATGTAGCATTATGAAGCAGTATTAGAATGATCCTAAGGATGTTTTACCTAAATTGTCCTATGCTCAACAAAGACATGTCTTAACAACTGAATCCTGTCCTAATATCAGGTAACCGATATACAGTAAATGAAACGAGTTGACTTAGGTACCGTAGCATGCACATTGTCAATGGTATTTACATAAGTAACTGTCAGCTGTAAGACTAATGTGGAGACTGAGGGAAGATTTGGTTTCAAATTATTTTTATTAAATGGCATTGTTGTTATTAAATGGCGTTGTTGTTATTAAATGGCATTGTTGTTATTAAATGGCGTTGTTGTTATTAAATGGCATTGTTGTTATTAAATGGCATTGTTGCAGTTATTCTATAGAATATACACATTTGTAAATTTTTATAAACAATGCAGCCTTAGAAACAAGGACATTTGATCCTTAAAAAAATGATTCGCACTCTTTACATTTTGTAAGCAACATTTATGGGGTTTTTTTTCTATAATTTAGACATCTGTCTCAGCTTGAATCAATATTGTTTTATTTTGCCATTTTTCTCAAAATTGTGAGAAGTATTGATGCAAGTCGTCTTAATAACTGGTATAATATAAATATTGCCAGCATGTCTGATATTTTGCATGCATATAACTGAACATCTATTTAATACGATGCTATGGTATTTAACACGTTTAGTCTGTTCTCATTATTTCACTCAAATGTATTAAAATCAAATGTCAGATAATCCCAAATGCTCTGTGTGTGTGTGTGTGTGTGTGTGTGTGTGTGTGTGTGTGTGTGTATATCTCTCTCTCTCTCTCTCTCTCTCTCTATATATATCACATTGTCCCAATTCATACCATGCATGTATTACTAAAATGATAGTTGGATTAACTGAAAATGGATTAACAAGACTGGGTATGGTAATTGTTATTTTTCTACCTAGCATTTGTCGAGCATCATTTAGTCTGGATTGCACTGATGTGCTGTTAAACACTATATATACATACATACATAGGAAATAGTGAGACAAAGGTATCATTTTTCCAGGGGCAAGCTTCTTGGGCAGCTCTTTATATTTCCATTTTTAGACTTAGAATTAGCATCATATCGCCAGTATTATGCTTACATGGTGTTAAAACCCTAATGCACACACACACACACACACACACACACACACACACACACACTTCCTGGGGTGATGGAAATGGTCATCTCAACAATGTTAAGATTGTTTGACTTTGTCTTAACATTTTTGCAAATTATAATATTGAGGTAAAATTTGTGTACTTTGCTGCAATCAAGATTTTAGTAAGGTTGCTGATATGGTATGATCTACTATGTTGGGTGTTATTGTTTGGGCCAGATGTTATTCTATTACTGTATTTACCATATATCTTGGGACGCAATAAAATAAATGATTTCTTTCCTGTCCCAGAACTTATGGTGAAATTTTTTTCATCCAAGACATAAGAAAAGAAATAAATTTTTTTGAATTTGTGCCCCTTCCCCAATACTGCATATTATAATAAAATAGATAAACAAAATGCTTATTTGATAATAAAATGAAAGAAAATAACCTTGTGTTTTTATCATTTATTCCTCCTTTCATTTGTCAGGAACAGTTTATTCAAGACAAAAATATATCCATGAACTCCATATATGTAATGTATGCATCCGTACTGTAGTGTGTATGACTTACATCAGACAAAACATGACACATTATTCATTGATGTGATATAAAGAAACAAATCATGTGTAATTATACTAAGAGGTTTGAATATGTTATCATACTGAAAACTGGATCCAACAAAATCACAAAGAGAGAGAGAGATGGAGGGAGAGAAATAGGAACTGATTGCTTTAAGGCGCCTGCCATTCATGCATCACATGGTGTAAGGTGCAAATTAACCAAGATTCTATTAATATATCCTGTTTAACTATACAACAGTATCTTGCAAATAAAAATCTTATTTGAAAATACATTTACTGTGAGTGTAAATGACAATCTTTTCTCTGTCATCGGTTACAAAAGTGTCATTAAAGTAAGTTAATGCTGTATATACTATTTACCCTGCAGACATCAATGCCCACTTGTATCAGTTATGATTACAGATGACAAAGAAAGAGAAGTCCATGTGGTGAATAAACACAATTGTTAGCAAGCAGTAAATTCACTGTTTGAACTTACCAGCAGGATATAAGATACAAAGGTTATTTCATTACAAAGCATGTTCACTCTGGAAGGTGATTTTTACATGTGCCGATTATATATATATATATATATGTGTGTGTGTGTGTGTGTGTGTGTGCGTAAAATCAGCAGATATAGGGAAGCCAACATTTGTTCCTTTTTACCGGCATTTACAGGAATTTTAAAACTAAATTGAAACACTGGAAAAGTTTTAATGAAACACAATCTAGTGCTTCATTGATGGGCATCGATGACCCAGCATCTCCTAGAAGATTTGGAGAAAAAATTATTTGATGAATTATGAAGGCCAGAAGAGAAGAAGATGATTTTGCTGACAATATAATCATTAACATGGATGAAACTCCAGTGTACTTGATCTCATTCCTGGATTTACTGTCAATAAGAAGGGGGTTAAAATTTTGAGGGAGCTAAAAATATTCACACCGAAAGAATGGATCATGTGTGCACAAGGGTTGGATTGATGTGGTGATGCTTCAGTGGATTAAAGATTTTTATGTCAAGAATACAGGAGTTACATTGCTACCATATAGCAAGAATATGCAAAGCATAGGAGCCCATGAATTATTTTACACTAAGATTAGGCAGGGACCGATTGGTAAGCTTTAAATAGGGCCTGCATATTGGCCCAAATATCCTAGCAATGCCGCTGTGATGCAGTTTTGGTATTTAAAAAAAAATAAAAGTTAAGTTTGAGTGCATTTTCTGACAAGTAATTTTTAAGGTGTTCCACAGACTTGAAAAATGGTGTGTCTCAGAATATACAGTGCACAAAGAAATTAATTTAAAAATTAATTTACGGTGTCTCAAGAAATACTGTGTCTCGGAATATACGGTAAATACAGTACACATATTTTTATGCACTTGAATGATTTTCTGTGGATTTTAGCTTTTAGGGTTTTCTGGACAGTTTTGTTTATATTTTTCTTATTGAGGAATGAAATTTCAATATGAAAAGGCATCCTGATCTTTAGCATTTTATTATGTACAAACTAAGCTACTGTGACCTAGTCTTTGTCTAGCCATAACTGCCAGAGAGAGATTTTCTTGCCTTAAATTTTTGTTTAATTTAAGTAGGACAATTTTTATTTCAAAATCTTGCCAACATACACTCTTAATGAAGTTATTGTCTCTGGGTTTGACATTGCTAGGATAGGGTTGGGTGCATTTCTGCTTTGCAGCAGAGTTTTGGTTAAAAATGTGTCACTGTTAATGAATAACTGAATGAATATTTGACATACATAATGTTAAAAAGTTAACATTTGTTTGCAATTCCATTGATAAATTTAATCGTCGAATATTCAGGGCTAATGACTGTAGAACGCTGTTCAGTATACACTCCATTAGTTAAGAGGCATATATACTAAGGCCACAGTCAGACCTATTTTAAGCATCCATCTCTGAGGAAAGGAAAATATGGCTGTTTAAGACAGGTACGCACTGAACACAGGTTAACTCCTGCAGTAATTTGGTGTGAGGAACTTTGAAAATAGTATCTCTTCAAGGCAGGTGATTGCTTAATAGAGTTGGTCTTTAAGAGAATTTTAACTATTACTTTTGCAGGTTGTGTGGGTATGAACCATTTTATGAGGATAATGAGAATTTAATGTACAAGAGAATCATCAAGGCAGACTACAAGTTTGACTCTCCCTACTGGGATAATATCACAGAAAATGCAAAGGTATGTAACACTTTTGTAGAGTATCCTGTGTTAAGAACGGAGCTGCAGTGGCTTTGTGATTACCTTCTCAGACTCATGACAGATAGTGCGCAAGTTTGAATACTACAGTTAGATCAGCCTGGGTCAGCTACTGTGGTGTGTCTTTGGGCAAGGCAGTTTAATCCAATTGACATGACACTAAATAATGTACTTCGTGTACCATAAACAACCAATCCAATCATATTAAATAGATATTGCATAAGGTTTTAGAAGATACAAAAGTTATGAGTGAACACAATATTCTTAGAGCTGAGTGTGTCATGGTAATTTAGGATCCCATGTGAAAAGGAACCTATTGAGTAAAAGAATACTATTCATCAGACTACAGCAGATTTAAAATCACAATAATTTAGTAATTTAACGATGGACTTAAATTAATTTTGTGGTAAAACAATTTATAGCTTTGCCTTCATAGAAGAAAATAGCATGAAGACTCATCCCTTTGTTATATAGATGTTGAGTGCTTCAATAACTTCATAAATTGTCATTTGTCATGGTGTTTACATTAAAAAATTGTCACCTGTCTTCGGTATTTAAATTATATCACTAGTACAATCTTATTACAATATCAAACTTGGAAAATATTTTGGCGAAAGTTTTGTTTCCTCATTAAATTAACTAAGAAATAAATTAAGTAAGAAATAATGACATATCGGCAGAAGCACTTTTGTTCTGGATAAAATGGTGAATTTGCTTCTCATATCAGGAAATAACCCCTTATCAATGAATTTGCTACACATATCAGGAAATAACCCCAGATGAATGAATTTGCTATGCATTTTGGCGGACAGTCTAGGGCAGTCACCACAAGCATTCCATCTGAGTGAAACTGTTCCATCACTGATATTTTCTCTGCAGTGGGATGGAGGCTAGAGTTCACTGTCTCTAGAATTTATCTCGGAGACTTTTCATTCCAAAAGGCTCAGCTCAACCTGGTAGGACCTATAGCCATGACGTAACAGGTTACCTTCCCAGTCATTCTCTTCCTAGGGATACAGCTTCACAACTTCCACCAGATTTGGGGGAGGAAAACTTTCCCTTTCAAAGCCACTCCCAGACATGAAATTCTCCAGTTTGGTTATCTACAAGCTGTATCATATACCTTGGGAGTTGGCCTATCTTGGGCAAGGGGATGTAACTCCCTCCACCTGTTACCTATTCACTTCTTATCTATTCTCCTAAGGTATTATGGTGAGTAACATATTTGAAGAAGAAACCAATTTGTTTTAGTAAAATATGTTTCCTCAATAATAGCTACCTGATCATAATACACACAGACCTTCCCATACTCCCCAAAGTTACATCGATATAGAGAGCATACCTTCTGCTCAGTAATCCCTGTGTCAGAGTTTATTTAGCTAAAAAGTGTTTGCTTGGGAGGGCTGGATTTGTGAGGTAGCAGTAGTTCTAAAGTATGATGATCAGGCAAGTATTAATAACGAAACATTTAATTAGAAAAAAATTGGTTTTGTTTAGTATCTTCCATAGGCTTTTGATAGAATCTTAATATAACTATATGCCATTTACCAGCTTAATGCAAAGTTTTCTCAAGAGTTCACTCAGTCTCACTTTGCAAATGATGAGGGGGAAAATAAATGTGTTTTTTTGACTTTGTAAATATTTTGCTTAAATGTTCAGAAAGCAGTTTGTCATTTGCTTTACAAGCTTTCTTTCAGTCATTCAGCTGGTGCACTTTAATGTGCCTGTGAATTTTTCCCACATACAATAAAGAGGAATTATTGAACTTGCAGTTTGTTTGTCTCAAACATGGAAATGGTTAGGGGTTATTTTCTTATTAAAAGGGATACAACTCTTGCTCATTAGGAACTATGACTCATATGATTATCACATTACATACTGATGGACAATTTCAATTTCTTCCTAATTTTCATTCCCAAAAAGCTGATTCAAAATGTAGTCTTATTTGGTTTACTGTATCTAACCTAAAAAAGCAAAACAGGCAGTAATTCTTTTTATTTTTAAAGGTCACTGGCCATACTCCAACATTTTTCTTTTTACATCAGATTTGGATTACATGATTAAAAGTAGTTATACTCGCGCAAAAAGAACAAAAAAATTTTCAAGTGTAAAGAAGAAGAAATAATTTAATTACTCGAAATTGAAGTATACAACGCTGTTACTTCCCCTTAGCTACAATTTCCCACCTACAGAGGACGCCAACCGGAAATAACGTACATTTATCCCCACAAGACTAAGTACATGCTTCTTCTTGTCAAAAAATAAAACACTATAAACTATGGATAGGGAACATTTAGATGAAACTACTGAAAACTAATTTACTGTTCTGCCTTATATCGATATCCATGCATGACGCACTAGATTGTGTCGCTTTCAAAACTGTTCCATTGTTTCAATTTATTTTCAAAATTCCCGTTAATACAGGTAAAAAGGAACCAATGTTGACTTCCCTATGTTGGCCGACTTTATAAAAAAAAAAAAAAAAATCTGCACACTTAAAAGAATCCAAAGGAACCAAACTTGGCTTCTGTATATCGGCCGACTTCGTAAGAAAAAATCAACACTTAAAAGATACCAAAGTCAGTTTCCAGGGTTGGTTTGCTTTGTAACAAAATAACCTTTGTATTTGATATCTTGTCAGCAAGTTTAAGCAAGGAGTTTATTGCCCGCTGCCAGTTGTGTTTATTCATCACCCGGGCTTCTATTTGTTTGCCATATGTAATCATAATTGATGTTTACAGGGAAAATAGTATATACAACAATAACTTGCTTTAATAATACTTTTGTAATCCATGCTAGTGAAAAGATTATCATTTGCACTCACAGTGAATGTATTTTCAAATAATGATTTTTATTTGCGAGATACTGTCATATAGTTAACCCGGATACAATCTTGGTCAGTTTGCACCTTGTAACTTATCATGCATGAATGGCAGGTACCTTCAAGCAATTGGGTGATATTTTCGTCTCTTTTGCGATTTTGTTATTTGACATAAGCGATACACACTACAGTAAGGATGCATGTGCAAGCCGGCATCCACTACATATACATAGTTCGTGTATATATTTTCTTTAATAAATTTCGCATGATGGAAAAAAAAGAAATAAATGATAACAATGCAAGGTTAGTTTCTTTAATTTTATTTTCAAATAAGTGTATGTTCATCAATTGCTTTGTACCGTGGGGGGGGGGCACAAATTCAACACAAAATTATTTCCTTTCTTATTTGTATGGAGTAATGCAGCAAATATGATTGACGATATTGACTAGTAATGACGAGCTTATAATTTACGCACACACACACACACACTAAGACAACTTGAAAAATAAAAACAAACATTAAAATTAACTGGTAAGAGCTTCATATTGCAGCAACTAAACACTGACAAAATGCTCAACCTTATTCTCTCTCTCTCTCTCTCTCTCTCTCTATCTCTCCCTCTCTCTCACCTAAAATTAAATATAATTGTTATAATATTTCATGTACACTACCCTTAGAAAAATGTATACATATTCTGTAGAATATTATCAGTTAAGTATTATTGTTTTATAAATCAATATTGATAATTTGACCGGAAGACTTAAATTGAGAATGTTGTTGTGCAGATGCATGTATTTTTTAGCATTAAAAAATGTATATAAATATTTTAATTAGAACGAGCAAGATATGTCAGTTTGTGTTTTCTCTCATATATATATATATGTTACGATATATTATTATTTTCTTTGAAAGAATATCAAGATAGTTTGTTTAAATTTAGTCTTTTTTTCCTAAAACTATCTTACATAGTATCTACTTGTTGTTTGAAGAAAAAGAACTTGTTCAAACTATTATTAAGTTGGGCTGAATTGTCTTTCGAGTTGGGCTGAATTGTCTTTGGACCAAATTGACTATAATCCGGCATTAAATGATTCAACTTTCCCATCCCTCACCCTATTTGAACCCACAGCTTGAATCCACCTTTCTTCTGGCAAACAGGGTCTTTCGGAAAAAGAAAGAACCCTTTTTCCCATCATCACTCTTTTGGTTACATCCATATGCAAGACAGTACACCATATTTGCTGTACAAAAGCACGATCGGGGAAATTAAACACTTGAATGGCTAGGTTGAATAGAAAGGATAAATGTATGTCATATCCATTTTTGGCACGCGGAAACTACCAATTTGTTTACAGAGATTGCCGAATAATTTTTTCATTTACAAAAGCAGATTTTAAGTCTAATTAAACATTTTTATGGTGTGCATACATAACAAATACATTTTGTTTATGACTATAATAATATCACACATTTATACAATATAGGTGGCCAGTGACCTTTAAGATACACAGAAATTCATGGTCTGGGTTACCATATCTCAGAATAAAGATTCATGGTATTAACATATTCGGTTGTCTGCATATTTATTTGGCATAAAATACTATAAATGATACTTTCAGGATTTGATTAGGAAACTGCTGACAAAAGACCCCATGAAGCGACCTACAGCCACCCAGGCTTTGAAGCACCCATGGGTGAGAGGTGTTGCTGCCAAGAATGATCATATGGAGGTTACTCAATCCATGATCAAAGAATTCAACGCCAAGAGGAAACTTAAGGTACAGACACATTATATGATCATTTCTGTGAAAAGAATAGAGCAAAAGACACATTTCTTTGGACCCAGAACCAAGAGAAACAATTTTCCCATGATGCCCATGACATTACAAAGAATTGTCTATTGATGCTTCCTAATAAGGTTGCTAGCAAACAATATTTTGCCCATTTTTCCTGGACGATGGGCAACCAGGCAGTTTCTCTTATATGTGACCACCAAAATTGGCCATTTTGACCTTGGTACACTGAAGCAAAAATCAAATATAAATTACAAAATATTTATAATAACAGAAAGCCTGATTTGCATTCTTTTTATGTATGTATGTTTTGTAACAGTATCTTGAGATTCAATGAATATATTTCAACTTCCAAACACTATATAAACTCAACGTTAAATCTGCCAGCATACCACAAATATAGCTGCTGATGACGTCATTCAGGTACTAACTATATGAGAACATCAACCCATAGACATCATCAGCTCACTCTACAAAGTAGAGTTAGGCTACTGTACTACTGTCAGTAACTGCATAAATAAAATAGTATATATATGTGTACACTCTCGCTGAATATTAACCATCATTTTTCCTAAGTCCTACACAACAATTTGGAATGGGTTTCTTCATAGCTATCCTGGGGAGAGTGCTGACTTTGTTCATACCTGTACTTTAGTTGTAATTCTTGGTCAAGTTGTTGTATTTAGCTCAGAGTTTATTTGCAGACTGTATACACACTGTTATATATGGAATCATGAAACTTTTTTTGAGTGGATACATCATCCACATCACAGATATAGATGACTGTGACCTCTATTTCATACATCATTGATTTAGTTAAATTTTGTATTTTCAGTTTATTTCTCTATCTCTTTTCATGATAGAATTATCAAATTATATGATTGCATATATCTATATTAGCACCACACATTTACCGCAGAGGAAGGTCACTGTGACCTACATTTTATATTTTACTGGCTTAAGTTATGGTTCTGCATTTTCCTCATGACCACATGGATTTTTTTGGCATGCAAAGTGCATACAATCCTATATAGAAATATTAAACTTTGGGATGCAACTTGATGAGCAGTGCTTCATTATTTTAGTAGTAGGTCATTATGGCCAATATTTTATGCTTCAAGTGACTTAAATTTTGTGTGTGATGTTCATTTCTCAGACACTCTTCATGCTAGAATTTGACATAGATAATGATATGCATCAGTGTTACTATCATACTCTGACAACAGTAGAGGCTCATTATGACCTTTATTTCATCTTTGTACTCGCTTTAGTAAATTTCTGCATTTAATTCATGACCACATGCATGTATGGCACATTGTATGCATACTGTTTTGCCTAGACTAGATGCATTTGATTAAATGAAGAGAAAATAGTCTGAAAAACACATGGATATTGACAGCTTACATTTGTGTAGTACAATCCATAATCTGTTAAGTACTGTACATGTATATAATAAATACATGAATTTGAGTACAGATCACATGTTATAAAATTCATATACAAGTCACATACCATTAAAAAACACAAGAAACACATATAGAAAAAAATTGGTAGAGCTCGTTTGATCCATATCGGATTGTCACTAAACAATTCACTACAATACTGTTGCCAATGGCATGTGGCTGTAGTTGATTACATACTACATGTATGTGTACTTAAAGTGGCTTAGATTTTGGTCAGCTGGAGACTGCTATCGTCTTACCGAGGCTACTCAGGGGATGGGGCAATTCATAGGGAAATGAAATCGTGTTAACAAATTAACAAGTTTAACAAACATCTATATGAGATACCCCATCTTCAGTTAACCTGATGGCCAGACATTTTTGGTTTCAAAAGATTGGAAATTTAAGTTTTGTTTTATGCCACCATTGGTAGTGACCATAAGAATTAACTTTTTTCCTGCAAAAAGGAAACTTTGATGGAACAATAAACATGTTCCAGTCACTTTAGAAAATGTAACAATCCATCAGATTTCATTGCTTTTATTTAAGTTTGGTGATGACTTCCTTTGCTGAGAGGTTGTTTGTTTTTTATTGAAGAGTGTAGTCGGCATTTTTTGATGAAGGTTGCATGTGTTATTGAAGCTACCACTAATGGACAGCTTTGGAGGAATAAACAAATGCCCGTCTCTTGTTGTGGTGACAACATCAAATAATTGTAGAACACTGATTGAGACAGAATTTTTTCATCTGCTTATTATTTATACAAGACGATCAGTGCTTCAAAGGTAATCAGTTTTCTTTGAAGTTTCAGCAAACTATTTTTTTCTGGGTATATTTTAAAAAAGAAAACGTATTAGCCATCATTTGATCAATTCTAGCAGTTTCTGTTCCCACCTTCAAAGGTTGGTCGGTTGTAGCTAGTCCTGGTAGCATGACTACTCGATAGAATGAACAAGTAGATCTCCCGGGTTTTTTTTCTTTCTAAAATTTCTGGTAGCGAAGTGATACTGCCTTCCATGCATACATCAGAAATTTAAAAAAGATCAACAGACGAAGAATACACTGGTGTTCTGTTCTGACAGGGATTACTACAGAAAATATGGGTGTTCTGAAGGATTTAATTCTATGAGTGAAAAAAAGGAATTTTGTTTACCATGCATATACAAAGGTCAGTCAAAATAATTGTATTAACTTCTCATGAGCGGCCAATAGTATGACACTATTTCATCTGAAAGTTCCATTATGAGATAGTGCCTCATCTGGTTGATCTCTGCTATCAGAAATGTCAATAACAAAAAAAAAAGATCTCAGCATACAGTACTCAGGCCAGATATCAGAATAAGCAGATTATGATATAACAATGCACTGTTAAGATAGTTTGTCAATATGAACAAAGAATTTGAGTATGTAACAACAGATAAATCGCAGTGCATTTTATTCAAGTTTGTGACTTACTTTCATGGTGCCTTCTCCATTCCAAACCCAAGATTGTATCTGCAAGTTTAAAGAGTCAACAGTGTTGAAAAAAATCACCAGATGGTATATTTTGTCACCAATAAGACAAAATCACAATTTGCGAAATTGGTGAAGCCCAGTGTGGTCCCTGAACAAACATCTTACACATTATTTTTCTATGTATGAGAAAATACATGTATATGAAATTTCAGGAGCCATGCCATGGTCATCTTATATTAGAAGTCATACCAGATCTCTTCCACAAAAGGAAAAACTTTTTACATGTTTTTTGTACTTTTATGAAAGAAATTATTTTTCATTTACAAAAAAAATAAATGCGTATGACATTTCGGGAGCCACGCCATGATCGTGCTATATCAGAATTCATGTTTTAATGGAGTGTGCTATAGCAAGAGTGTGCTATAGCTGTAATATTTTTAGACTTCCTTGGTGATCTAAGCAAAACATGACACCTCATTGTAAGGAACTGACAGACAGTTAGAATCAGATCATAATTTAGTTAGTCAAGAAAGAATTTATTGGTAGAAAAAATGTTTGAAAAATATCATGCTCTGCAGTTAATAAATGTTTGAAAAGTTTCATAAAAATCAAGAAATCATCAGGAGACCAATAATGATGATCAAGATGGATATCGTGTACTTTTTCATCTTGTTCAGTGCAGTTTTTGATAATCATAGAAAATCTTTGCAGGACCTGTTGTTGTTGTTGTTGTTGTTGTTGTTGTTGTTGTGGGGTTTAATGCCATTTTCTGCACATGATAGGCTATATTTGTTGGCCAGTATTTACTGGTGGAGGAAGAATCAAGGAAAACCTGGGGAAGAACCACCGACCAATCAGAAGCTACTGGCAAGCTTTCTCTTGTACCCACATTGGCCAAGCCCGAGACTCAAACCCATGCAGAGATGAGATGGTAGTGATCTGTAATGGTGAGCACTTTAGACCACGCAGCCACTTGGACCTGATCATGGTTTTGAAAGAGTTGGGTCTTGAAAGAACTATCAGCAGACGAATAAAGAGTTTATGATTTAGGATATGCACTGCAAACTAAAATTTTTTAGCATTGTGTATTTTGTGGCTTAAAAAGAGACTGGATAGTTTACAACTGGTTGTTGAGTAATTTTAGTGATGAGTAGTTTTAGGTCAAGGTTGGAAGCTTTTTCATTTTTAGAAAACCCAGTAAAAAGAGTTTGGGTCTTACCAGTGGTATTGAAGAATATTTTGATAATGTTTTAGCGGATGCATTGCCTATAATAGCGCCAAATCTGACTGCTATGGAGGGACAAATTGATTCTGACAAGTGTCTTGGCATCTTTAATGAAAACTGATGGACATATTTTGCAAAATAATTTTCAAATGGGGAATGGGCTTTTCAGATAGATAATTATCTGGACCATATTTCTAGGAGGACAAGAGAGTGGTAGTGATAAGACAGTGCATACTTACTTTGGCCATCATAAACCTTGGACATTCATTTTGTTTTTGACATTTGTGACTCTCTCAATCAATCAACCAGAGTACTTTATAACTCCATACCGAAGCGATTACAAGCTACAATAAAAGCCAAACTGTCATTTGCCAATTATTAGATGTATAAATACTATTTTCTTTCCTATTTTTATAGCAAGATTCTTTAGGAATAGAAATGACATTTTCTCATATGATGTCAGTATAAGTGGATACCTGTACAGGTAAAACCCGTTATAATGTGATTCATTATAACGCGATTCAGCTTTATAATGCGATGGCATCAAGGCTCCCTTTTTTTAATTTAAGGTGACTCTCTTTTTAATATCCTAAATACATGCTCTTGGAAAAGCTGATTATTCATATCCCTAGCAGATTTTTAATCCCAACACTGCATTTAATGTTGTCTTAACTTCCGAAATTTTCTAAAACATATTGCAGTGTGTTATATCTGCTAATGAAAATAAAGAAAAGCTATCAAGTTCACAAATTTCAGTGCACATTTGCTATGGGGAAGTTTTTCCAAAAATTTGTTAATGCAATCCTGCTTATATTGTGATGTTATTCTTTGGACCCTGAGCATCACATTATAATGGGTTTTACCTGTATTAACTTTGACCTGGTACTGTAGGTACATTAGGTAGATGGGAGTGTTGGTTGGTAGGTAAGTACTGGTATGTTGGTGGATAGGAAGATGATTTAACAATATGTCATTGCAATAGTGGCTAATGATTGGAAGTTCTAATGGGAAGATTAAGCATTCCTCAAAACTCCTTTGTTAGACAAGGGGCCAAGATCACTTTAGACTGAATTTGTTTTCTGCATGATAATGTTTACAATGGCTAGTGGATCTTTGTAATCATAAAGATGAGCTATGTATTCATTGGTTGATCTGATTTGAGCCTGGTGTATAACCTTGATGCATTGTTTTACATAGAATAGTCCTAATCTGCACACTGGAAACTAAATTGGCCACTGTATGGTTGTATAGAATATAAACCTGTTTACAACTTACTGGAATTTATAACATTTTTTGATTTTGTAGCAGAGTAATAACATAACATATTTTTCTGAAAGTTAGGCTCTGGTATGTACTCTGCCTTGACTTAAATATGAATTGATTAAATAAAAGCCTCTTCAGCTTGTACTGCACATAGTTTTTCCACATAATGAATTTAGTTCTACACTGCTGACCTGGACTAAACTCTGTGGATATCAGGTCACTGTGACTGAAAACTGAAAATATGACATAATATAATAGGATTTCTGTACCAAAGTTTGTGGATGGCTTACACTTTAGGCAGTAAATCTGCCTATTGATTTTGAATCCAAAAGGTTAAAGTAAAGAGATGAGGAACTCATCAAACATGAGGAAATCATCAAAATTTCTGCAGAGATAAATCAAGACTCCTTTAAGAAAATTCAAGAGTTTATTACTGTATTTTAATCCCTAAAACCAAACAAGCTATAAGAAAGATATTCAGAATTCACAGATTGAGAAAGAATTTCAGTATGTTTAGTGAAACTGGTATCAGTAACCTTCAGTCAACCAGGCCTTGCTACTGCCTACATATAGGACCATTAAACTCAGTAGAGGTTTATAACGTGCCAATGACAGTACTTTTGCTTCATCGGATACTAGTACAATTGGAAGCATACTCATAACATAAAATATATGTTAGGTACTTGAGTAATATGTCATCAGTGTAACAACTAAATGATATCTGAAGACACTAAATTGGTTTTTAGAAAGACCTAGCTGAATAGACTGTATAAAGTTTGAAATGATTTTTCATAAATTTAATATGAGTAATGACATGAACCCAAATGAATCTTTTGGTAGAGTTAAAATTTGGTCTTGAAAGTATGCCATTGCAATATCATTGTGGTTCATGACCTTGCTCATATAAAAAAAATTGATTACAAGTGCTGAAAAATGTGTATTTTACTAATTTTAGAGTTATGTATTGTCAACCTTTAATAGCTGTTTTGGAATAAAGAGCAAGATTATTGCCTATTATACACTGGAAAGTGTAAATACTGTACAAATTCAGCTTGGAATTTTTTATGAAATAAGTAGGTCAGTAACAGCCCTTATCATACCTTGTCCCTTCTTTATATTTTTCCTTTTTATTGACATTTTACAAGCCCCTTCAGGGCTCATTATAAACAAGGTTCACCATATTTGTTGAAAGGGAAGTAAAAGAATCATATTGGCCATATTTGTTTGAGAGTATTAACATTTCAATATTTAGCTTACCTATCCAGTTTTTGTTCATTTTTGCATTTATGTTAATTTTTTTAAGAATAAATAATACTTCATTTTTGCGTGGATTAATAATTTTGAAATTTCACATAAATAATGTAGACCCCTAACTGTTTTGGGGATCCATCAGGCAAATGTCAAGGTCACTCAAGTCTTAATTGTCTCCATGACAACTCATGTTTATAATACCTGCAGAAGACTTGATGATATATCCAGGCTTTGTCAATGCATAAATATTTGTGTCAACAAAACATGGAATCATCTGAAAAAAGTGGGTGAACAGTTTTTGTGCACATGTCACAGATGCCAGATTGCACTGCACCTCATAGTCTTTCAGATGTTGCAATACAAGAAATGGTATTATTACCATCATTACATTGTTATACTATTTAGTGTGTAGTTCTCTTAAGCCCCCTGTGGAATGTTGATGTGTGCACATCTGCCCCTCCATATGTATGTATGAGATAATTAATGAAGGCAGGAGCTGCAATGGTTAGCATACTGGACTTGCAACTATAAAGATGTGGGTTTGAATCTTACTATTAGATCAACCTTGATTGGTTACCTTGGTGTGTCCTTAAGCAAGGCACTTTACTTCATTTGTCTCAACACTAAATGACCTACTTGTGTTGATGTGCTGTAAAACACCCAACCAAAACCAAACCAAGTATGTTTGTGTAAAATCAATTTTGTAATAACGTAACAAAACTGCATTCTAGTGTACTTAATGTTTTCAATCCGAGTCCCATGTTGACAAAAATATAACTTGACTAGATTTCAAAAGAGAAGATCCTCAATGTCTGTGCTGAGTCGTGTAAATGTTGTTAGTTATTGTCTGGTAAAACTTTCTTCTCACAAGAGAAAATCAAAAACTTAAGAATAATGAATACTGAAGAAAAAAACACATTATAGAATTATGATTAATGTTGTCATCTGTGACCTTGTAATATGAATAATATCAACCTAGAAACTGTACCTGCAATATTTTTCCACATGCTTCGTACATGTCAAGCATCACTGTAACTATTATGTTAGAGACATTTGACAGATTAGTTCCTGCAAGATCAACATCAGGATGTTCACTTTTGTAATATCAGGGATCAGAAAGAAATACAAGAGTTTCAAACATTGTTAGACGATTTACATCCTACTGTACAGCTGCACATCTTTCAGTTGAGAAAAATTACTGTGGTCTCTATGATTCTGTCACTGAAAAGCTTCACTCACCAACTTTAACATTTCTTTGTGTATTTAATTAAAAAAGAGGAATCTGTCATTCTCCAACTGCAATTTTTTAAAACTGATTCAGATAGTATGGGCAAATGGTGACAGGGTCCTTTTTCCCATTCTTTTCGATGTTATGACCATTATGACTTTTTATCTCATGGAGCCTTAACTGTGTAAAATATAATGTGTTCAAAAAGTTAAATATTCCAATATTTTACAGTCAGTCATCCTGAATTGTTTCAGATTCATATTCTTATATCATCGTCCTGGCAGCATAATGCATAGTTTTTATTGGACCATTGTTACCATATGTACTCACTTATAAGTCGGTTCAAACTGCAAACAACAAAGATTCTGATATTCTGTAGTATGAAGTGCCTGCAGATTAGGGTCTGTCTGTTAGTCTACTGATTACTCCTAACAAACTGCTCAGACCCAAATTTGTTGGAGCATTATGAGATGTTGTATCTGGTAACGTGCAGTTTGTAGGTGGACTCTTCTTTTAAGCGAGTTTGCATGGTACATTTCTTTGTATGTTGTTTTAGATCATTTTTGGGGGACAATATAAAATTGTTTGAGTCCTAACCTACGTGGGGCCGCAGCTGGCAGAGTGATCTAAAGCACTCATCTTTACTGATCACTACCATGTCTGTGTGGGTTCAAGTCTCGGGCTCAGCCAATGTGGGTATGCAAGAAAGCTGCCAGTAGGTTCCTGTTGGTTATTCCTGTTGGTTAGTGGTTCTTACCAGGGTTTTCCGGATTCCTCCTCCACCAGTTGCCATATTTAGCCTATCTTGCACTGAGAAATGGTGTTAAACCCCAAAACAACAACCTAACCTGCACGCCTCATTTTCCGCAATCACTCAGGTATATCTGCTTCTGAAGAAAAGTCAGTTACAAGAGGCACAAAAATCTGTTCTGGTTATGTATCAGTTTGTTATCAAGCATAGTAGTGTTCTTTACACAGTTTATTTTGATTGCAGAAAAATGATGCACATAAATGTGAAGAAACCAGTACATGTCAGTCTCAAAGAACTTTGATGAGAAATCTGTTTGCTATGATATATTCTCACTTATAAGTCAAGTCCAACTGCAAACTGCACAGAACCAGATCTGCCATTGCATAATGCTCAAGCAGATCTGGATCTGTGCATCTGTGCAGTTTGTCAGGAGAACAAACAACATAAACTTCGATCTGCATGTGTATTATGCTACAGCATATCAGGATCTTTGTTGTTTGCAGTTTGACTAGACTTAAAGTGAGTATACGGTATCTCTTCTGTGTTTACAGATGTGGGATAATCACTTTCCATTAGCAACATTGTCAGCATCACCTGTGTAAAAAATGTTGAGTACTGTTAGAATTGTTACAGTCATACATCTAAGCCCAGTTTTTTAAAAGCCAGACTTTAAATTTTTTGGAAACCTTGTTTAATTTAATAAAGTGTCTGAATTAATATATACATGTATGTTTTATCACTAGGGCTGCAGTGGGCACTAAATTTAGGACTATAGTGCTCAAAGTGGCAGACTCAGCTTAACTCAGTCTCATGTCCTGGAAATTGCAGTCACTTATGGCACTATCTCTATACAGGTCAAAACACATGCCTTTCCACCCACCCACCACTTTCCAGATAGTTTTGAAAATTCATGTACATAATATCAGGACGTTTTTCACTGATAGTAAATGCAAAGTGTGCTCATGTATCAATTATTTGTATACTAAAAAGGTGCAATAAAATATTCTGTCTGTCTGCCATTTTCAGTTGACCAATCAGAACTCAGTATTCAATTTAGAACATTGCACATTTTTGGCTAGACATCACAACCATGGTTATAGATCACATTAATGAAGAAAGTGGTTTGACTGCAATCAGTTTGTATAAAAGTAAGCAGTCTGCGCTATATGGATGAAAAGTTGAGCATTTGAGTACCACTATGTCTTTTATTAGGTCATATGTAGTATACTTTGTTAAATCATTAAATTAAAAGTAGGTTGCATGGAAGTGTTATGTGTTCATTTATGTTTATAAAATAGTATTATACACAGACCTAATATGTAAATGATATAAAAGAAACAATAAGACCCCAAGTGGGTGCTGTAAGGCAAACAATTGTAACACATACTACAAATTGTCATTAGGAGTTGACTCCAGTTTTGTTCAAGTACTAAAGTCCCAGATTTGGACACAAGTCTAAAATGTATCTGATTTGTTTTTAGGTACTTGAGTGCTGGTTGTAGTAGTAGTTATAATGATATATTCTGATAACTGTTTATAACCCAGTTGGTATATTAATCTGACTTTGTTTTATTTCATATTTTAATTTGCAGAATATAGAATGTACTTGAAGATATTCATCTATTGTGTTGCAGGCTGCAACTGATGTTGCACTAATGCTGGCCTCCCACTTTACAGAGGACCTTGAAAGACCAGTACACACCAGTGACCTGTCCATTGAAGTTAAACATATGAACATGGCAGAAATGGATGTACAAGAAATGCAAAACGAAGCTTAGTGATCCTATTTGTAGCCAGTATTTGCATGCTGTACATTATAACTTATTCCCCTCACTCTGTAAAACATCATTAATATTAAATCATGAACTTACACTTCACTGCAAATGTTTTGCATTCTTTGGCAAATGAGAAAAGATATTAAAAACAAAAGCAAAATACCCATGAAATAATTAATGTTCTTCAAAACAAAATGTGTCTTGGCCCATTAGGAGATAAGCAGATGAACGTTTGAAGATTAAAACATAACGTTCATGGATAAAAGTCAAAAACTTTCCATTATATTAGACTAAAGTATTTTCAAAAATAAAGGGGCATTGACATTTTTACATTATTACCCTCTCCACTTACAATAAACAGATGTTCTTATTTTTGTGTTATTACAATCTCCAGTGGTATCATAATATATTTTTCACATTTGAGTGTCAAAATGTGATTTTTGATTTAATTTGAATACACATAATGTTGATATTTTAGACCCAGTTTTAATTATTGATTAAATGTATTTGGTTGAAGTGTAAAAAATTGTTGTATTATAGCCTAGGTGTGATTACTGCAAACTGTTTAGATTTGGAAAATAACATGTCCAAAAATCAAGTTAACATTTTCTTATTGTAATAATCTGAAAGTCACTGATTATTATTTTTGTAGAAACTGATCTCCTCTCTCAAAAATCTGATAGCTGAACTCCCAGGGCCCCTCTAATTTCAGATTGGACCCCTCCTGTATTCAGAGTGAAGTGCCCATCAGATTTGTCAAAAATCTGATAGCTGAACTCCCAGGGCCCCTCTAATTTCAGATTGGACCCCTCCTGTATTCAGAGTGAAGTGCCCATCAGGTTTGTCAAAAAAATCTAATTTTCCTGAGAAAACTTTGATTGCATTGATTATATGTGGAAATTCATTTTCAAGATGTTGAAAGTCTAGTAAATAATTAATATTTATCCCCATATATGCCTCTTGTCTTAATGAAAATCATCTGCTTATCATACTTCCATCAAAAACACCTTAAACTTTGTGTACAAAGTTACCTATGAATGGGGAACAGGTTTTCTGGGTTACCTATAATTAGTGTTCACTTGGATTTAACATACATGTGATTCTACCTAAGGTAGGACAAAATACCATTTTGATATTTATGTGCAGCATAGAAACCAGCCAAAACCAGTCTAGTGGGTACCTGAAATGTTCCTGCAACCCGTGCAATAATGCGTGGTTACAAAATATAATTAAGGCTAGCATGTATATACAACAGGCTATTAATTGATAACTTTACTGTTCTAATTTGGAGAGTTTAGGCCAAGTGCAGATTGTTTTTTGAGGTATTATAAGTAATAAAGGGATCAAATGTATTTGTGATCACTTTTGAGCCTTTAAATAAAATTTGGTCATCCTTTGGTGTTGAGAAGGAAAAACTGACAAAAAATGATTACGGCAATGACACTTGAGTAAGCATTTTAATTTTTTTAAATGGTCTTGTTTAGTTGATATTGCATTGTTCAAGATGTTTTAAATTAACTTTTAATAAATAATAATTGAGCTGTCCCAAGCTTATTTTTTCACTAGTGTAATGTAACACTGGTTAAATATACTAAGCAGCACCTATGAACATCATCAAAAGTGTAAAGAGAAACTGTATAAATCAAGACAGACTTCAGATGCTAATGAACATTAACACGCTGATCCAGTGAATAAGGATGATCCTGAATGAGCAATTAGACAATGGCTGACCACAGGACCTGGAGCAAAATGTTGCTTTAGGTGAAATATTTTGAGATCTAAATAAACACTTGTCATTTTAATATGATTTTGTTGTTATCTTTCATAGCTACAATGCAGCAGTTGCAGACTTATGAGACAAATAACAGTTGAAAGATGGGGCAGTTTTGGACATATGCAAAATCAGAGAGAGTCAGGGCTTGTGGAATTTCTGTCAGAGCTTGTGGTTGTTTTTGAAGTCACCAGCCCTGGGCCAGTGTGACATCAAAAAAAATTGAGCACGGTCAAACCTATTAAGAGTAGGCAATAAGCAATGTAGTCATGTAACCTGGTATTTAAACCTGTTTGGTGGCAAAACATAAACAGTGTTGAATACAATGATGATAGGTTTATTTAAACAAATAACTTGGTTCTGATAATGATGGATATATTCAATGAGGCTTCAGTTTGAAAAGTCAATAATGTACATAAATACTTGTTATTAATTGTATAATCAAAGCATTATTTTTAACTCAAAGCAGAAACATACCCATGCTGATTCCCCAAAGACATTGTTTTACCCCAGGGTAATGAAGACATAACAGTTTCTTTCAACTGTACTCAGACTAAACTTTTACTTCTGGCTACATTTTAACCATCTACACTTGCTTATAAGTCGAGTCCAAATATAAACAGCACAGATCCAGATCTGCCATTGCATCATGTGGTGGTTGATCTGGATCTGTGCAGTTTGTTAGGATTAATCAGTAGAACAAACAACATAGACCCTGATCAGTCTGTGCATTGTGCAACAGCAGATCATGGTCTATGTTTGCAGTTAAACATATAAGCAAGTACATACTTTACATATTTAATAGACAATCAAACAAGTTTTATGCGCTTCTATGCATTGGCTCATTGTTGCCATTTAGTTTGGTATGTTATAG
>JAECUM010001557.1:0-14318 GCA_016617855.1 Megalonaias nervosa
TGGGTAGATATTTTTTGATTGCATCTAGTCGCTCTCGAGTTAACCTTGCTGAGTGAGCTTCACCAATCATTATTGATATAATAGTTATTTAATTATAGCAGCAGAGAGGGTGCTACCAAAAGTAGGTTTGCCTAAAAAGTAAACATGTTCTCTAACTGATGACAAAAAAAGTAACCTTTTGGTTATGTTTTGATTGTAGTTGACTATTGAGACCATAATTTTGTTTTAATAATTAACAATCCAAGCAAGTGGTCTGTTCATCCTCTCTGCTGCTTAAATAATGGCTGAAGTTTGTTTAAAAGTGCATGATATCAACTAGCAAATCAAACAGTGGAGGATATTGATAATTGGTTACCAGTTGCAAGTACAATATTAAATATTGTTTCGTTTAGCAATGATTATTTGAGATCAATTGCAACAAATATGATGTGGTTCAAGGACACAGGAGAAGGACAAGCTATTGGAATATAAATTTCATACTGGCACTGGTGTTTATGGCAAAGACAATAATAACTTAATTGAAAATCCTGCTAATAATGCAGTTGCTGATATTGGAAATGTGATAAGATTAGCAGTTACGAATACATAACAACAACGCTATGACAAGGGATATGCCAAACGAAAAGCGCTTGCAGCAGGATCACAACAAATAACAATGATGTTGCCGTTAAGCACAATATTTGGATTTTGTCGGGACTATCATAAGTATTTCGAGGGCTGAAACACATTTATTTTACATCGGGCAGATCAAAATAATTGTCTTATTCGAGATGGTGGAGCTGATCACAAATTTGTGATTACGAAATTAGCGCTGTGGATGCATTGAATTGTTCCATCAATAACTAGGTTAGCAGAACTTAACACAATGTTAGAGGCTTTTACAAAAAAGATCTATTTTCTTCAGCATAAAATATATCAAACAAGTGTTCCTAATGCAATCGATTACACATGGCGTATTACAGCTACTTCGAGCGAACAATTACCAAAATATATATTCGTTGTCTTTCAGCAAACAGCACGACTTAGTAGCCAAATACAAAATAACTCTGTTTTTGATAACACTGATGTCAGGAGAATATTTGTCAGAATAAATTCTAAACAATATCCTGAACGAGCGATCGAATGTAATTTTACAACTGGCGCTGCAAAAAATGTTACGAGAGCATATATGTACCTGATGGAAGCGATGCAAAAATATCAGGACGCTGACAGTGGATCACAGATTAATATTGAAGAATTTCGTACACTTTATCCTATCCTTTTCTTTGACGTATCAAAACACTCCGATTGAATGATCAATTTAACCATGGAAATAGAAGTAACTTGGATGCTTGGAGAAGTTCCAGGGACTCATTAAACGTATTTGCGCTTGTGTCCAGTGATCGATTCTTGACGATTGACTCAAAGGTAGAATGACTGTCCAAGTTTAATCTAACAAACAAATATAAAATGATCCTTATGCCCGGTCAAATTAAAAAATTATCAGCGGCGGTTGCTAAATGTAATTCTGTCTCTGTAATGATAAAGTCTCCGGGGACTGACAGTGCTGTATTGAAAGTAATGTTAACTCAGAAACAAATCAATAAGCTAGATCAGGGAAAACCCTTTGTTCTCAAACTATACGTTGCACAGGTAAAATTTATGGCAAAACATGGCGGATTTTTTGGACCTGCACTTTCTGTAATTTTGCCAAAGATTCTACCGGTATTAGGAACACTAGAACTAGCAACAGCATCAGGGCAGTATCTGGAGCAACTAAAAAGGCGGCATCAGGCGATGGAATCAAACAAATTTTCTATAACAATAAAAATATATATAATGCTAGCTAAAAAGAAATTGCCAGTGATAAAATCTAAACAAAAGAAGTCACCAAAAAAAAACAAAAAAAAAAAACAAGGAGGAATTATTCCTTTTGCTCCACTGCTAGCAGGGTCAGCAGGCAGTCTAATTCAAACTTGCTAGAGATAGGGCATGGAACGACTCTACCGGGCACCAGACGCCACTGATGCCAGTGACAAAGTCATCACTGTTGAGTAATTTTGATATAATTGAAAAATTGAATGACATTGGAATATACTCCACGAAATCTGACAAAGACGAATTAGATAATGTACCAGCAGGTGGTTCCTGTGTTGTAAATATACAAAACTTGAATGATGGATCAGGCACTCACTGGGTTGCTGTTTACAATAATAATTATTTTGATTCGTTCGGACTTCCTCCGAGTGATCTTATAAAAAAATATGTTTAAAAAAAATTTTAAAAAATAAATTACTCATCTAATCAACTACAGCCGGTTGGAACATCGGCTTGTGGTTATTACTGTATTATGTTTATCCTACAGATGTCCCAGCCTAAATTTAATTTTTTAAATTTTATTTTACAGTTTGACAAACAACCTTCTCACGTTAATGATGAGATTGCAATTAATTTTATCTAAACTAAGGAATATGTCAACATGCTGTCTCAAATGTAAAACTAAAACAACAAATAAGGATGACACAACGGAAAAAACAAAAATAATAGAACAATGTTAAAAAGCATTTGCGCTCTTTGTGGTAGAAGAAAAAGTATGTTTTTAAAGAAATTATCCGGAGCTGGAATGTGCCCTGACAAGGTTATTTTAGTAAATGATTAACTGACGAAGGTAAATATTTTTGTCAATGATTAAAAAATTAAATGCAATGTAATTGTAATTGTGATAAAGATCTTTGTATAGAACAAGATAAAATTGTTACATACTGTCAATCATGCAATCGACGTGAGGTAATTGGCAGCGGCATTGACATTCATGAATTTATTGGAAAATTACCAAAACCAAAAACAGGTTGGACATTGCCTGGCCATAAATATACTGGGCCATATAATCCACTGGACAAACAGTTAGACGAAAACGATAATCCATTACCAGGACAAGAACCTTATAATCAAGTCGATGCAATAGCAATGCATCATGATATTTGTTATCGTGATAACAAACAAGATAAGCACGGCTGTGATAAGGTAATGCTAGACGAACTTAAAGATATGAAACCTGTAAATATGAGAGAATGATTTGATAGAAGGTTAGTTCAAGGAATGATAGGAACAAAATATAAGTTAGGTCTTGGAAATGATCTGGCATCAAAACTACATAAACCTAAAAAAAAGTTTCCGCGACGTAAAGTTGTCGCAAATGCCATTGACGATATCTGGGCGATAGATTTAGTTGATGTTTCAGGCCTCGGTAAGTATAAAGTTGGTGCTGATGGCGCTCCAAAGAAATATCCTTTTAACGTCATAGATGTTTTTAGTAAATATGTGTTTAGTGTATCTGTTTCGGATAAAATAGGAACATCGATAATTGATGTGTTAAAACAAATTATCGTTAGTATGGAAAGAAGGCCAAATAAGGTCTGGACTGATCACGGAGCGGAGTTTTTGAATAAAAAATTAGAACAATTTCTGGAACAAAATAACATAAAAAAGTATGTTACAGGAAACAAAGGAAAAAGTGTCATCGTCGAGCGATTTGATCGCACACTAAACGAGCTGATACATAAACATTTGACAGCTAAAAACACAAATAAATATATTGACAATCTACAGCAGATTGTTGATAATTATAATAACACGAAGCACAGATCAATTAAAATGTCACCAAACGATGCAATTAAAAATCCAATTCTTGCAAACAAAAACATGAATCGCAGACATAAATTTAAAGTTGATGATCAAGTTAGAATTTCTCTGATGAAAAAAACATTTGAAAAAGGATTTACCCTAAACTGGAGCAAAGAAGTATTTGTTGTTGATAAAGTTTTACTGACAATACCTGTAACATATGCACCAAAGAATTTATCAGGTGAACCAATAACAGGTAGTTTTTACAAGCAGGAACTACAAAAAACGGAGCAAGATGTTTTCATTATTGAAAAATTTATCAGGAAAAAAGGTAATAAAAACCTTGTCAGATGGAGAGGATACAGCGATAAATTTAAAAGCTGGGTTCCAACTTGGTCGATAAAATAATATTGTTATAAATTTCCTCGTACTTACGTTTGATAGATTTACATTTTACAGGTTTACATAACGATATTAGATACTGTCTGTGATCGTCAGAGATCATCATTAGGTTAAATATCTTGACAAATATAAAGACAAATTTTATATTTTTCTGTCGGCCTGGAATTTTAATGTTTAAAAAGGGTTTAATCGGCCGCCAAAAAGACTGAATTTCATCTACTCAAAAATTAAATTTCGAGATTTTCTTTGTGATATGATATTTAACATCATATCGTCCAGTTGTCGGTCTGCTGTAATTTTTTTATCAACCACGCCTATGATCTCGTTTTGTTCCCTGTCGTTGTTAAATAGAATATCATCTTCTGTATGACCAACAGAGTTGTGTTTATCGGCAACTATAACATCTCCTCCACAATTATACTGCGGTGTAAAATTATCGTCCGCGATTATATCAGCAAGTTGTTTCATCAAGTTCATATTATAATATATTTTTATCTAATTTACAATAATAAGATGACTAACAAGATAAAATATCATCAGAAAGTTGATATATTAAATTACAGAGAATTAGCTGAAGCAGTGCGAAAATGTTGGGATATAGTTCTTATTCTGTCAACGTTAATGTGATGCAAGGTGATTCTAATAAAATTCTGCTAACAGCGGCAGAAAAAAAATAAACTTAATGATAGTGCAGTAATGACACTAAAATTTAACAAAGATGATGTTTTAATATTTGCTCACAATTGCCTAACTAAAAACGAGCTGGAAAATATAATTAATTGTCGTATTTGAGGATGATTCTGTCAAATGTCGATTGTGATGTTGCTGATCTTGTTCTGCCATCTGCAACTCTCTTGACCGTTGACGAATTTATCTTATAATATCGGGCAGCAGCATACATTCAAGGAAATACTAGTTTTGCTCTGTTTTCTAAATTTACTGAAACAATAGATCTTTTAGGATTTTTAAAATTACAACCACTGCCTTGTCCTCATCTGCTATTCTCCCTTGGCGTAACAAGATCAAGATTTTCTAGACGATTATCTGTTTTAATACCGTTAACATGGTCTATCTCTAAACCATCGGGTATAGGTCCATTAAACGTTTCGTAAATAAAACAATGTGATTTATAACCAACAAAATCTGTTTGTACTCCTCTAACTCTTACACCAAGGTATCCATCTTTTTGCAAATTACCTAATATTTTTTTTGTTTTTATGCTTCGGATAATCCCTCTATCATTTGCCTCGTATAAATCAAATACAGGATGAGGTTGAAATTCTTCTTGTAATGACAAATTTTCAATATTATCATCAGTAACTTTACCATTAACATGATATACTTGTTGTCCTTCTGAAATTTCATCACAAAACTGTGTATAAATAAAATCTATCCTAAACATTTCAACTTGCTCAGTATCTCCTTCCAATTTTACACTAATCTTATAACCAGCTGGGGTTGATTTACCAAATGGTTTTCCGTATTTGACGTGAATTACTGAACCTAACATATTCCCCGCATACAAGTTGTACTTAGGATGAACATGATATTCTTCCTGTTCCTCTGCTGTCAGTCTTACGCAACTCAAATTTTGTGCCATTATAATATAAGCATTTTTATATCTCTGATTGATTTTTCAACTAGCGATATCAATTAAATATATAAAATGTAATATAACAATGCTGAAATTGCGAGATATAGCAAAAAAAAAAGCCTTATAGGAGAACCTATAAAAAGAGCTACCGCTTTTGCAGGATTTGATAACAGTTATAAATTTGATAATCAAAATATTTTAGCAAATTTTAACTCTACAAATTTGTTTCATCTCTTATATCCAACTGTAACACAAGAACTTGCAGTACATAAAAGTATCAAACCAATAGTACAGTATCATGTTATTTTATCAAAGTTATACAATGTAGACTTCTGCAACGAGATTACCGAACCATATTAAACAGCTAAATCACGAAAAATATTAGCTGGAACAAATATTTCCTCAGCTACCGATGAAATACATCAGGAAATAAATAAAAAATCGGAAGAATTTACTGCATCAGGATTAGGTTGGAAATCTGAGGTGACGGAGGAAGTTTTATTTCATACAGCTAGATATAACATACTTTGCGGCAGTTCGTAAATGGACCTGCCTCAAAAAATTAAAAACAAAAAATGTTGTATAAACGTAAAGAACTCTGATAACAAATGTTTCCAGTGGGCTATTCTTTCTGTGATGTTTCCAGCAGAAAAAAATGCTGATCGTGTCGACGTGTACATTAGTCACGTATCAAAATTAAATTTTAATGGCATTAACTTTCCAGTTGCAGAAAATCAAATATTAAAGTTTGAAAAGCAAAATAATATTTCAGTTAATGTGTTTGTTCTTGAAGAGCGTGAAAATGTTTATCCCAGATACATCTCAGAAAAAGCTACACAAAACACAATAAACTTGTTGTTTTATAAAGGACATTACGTTTGGATCAAAAACTTTAACGGCCTAGTTGACAGACAATATAATGAAAGTAAAAATAATAAATATTTTTGTTATCATTATTTACAAGGTTTTTCTAAAAATGAAAAACTGCAAGAGCATGTTAAATACTGTGTTAATGTTCAAAAAATAACAATGCCAACAGAGAAAGAAAAAGTGTTAAAATTTAAAAATTATAATCATAAATTAAGTATTCCGTTTGTTATTTATGCTGACTTTGAGTGTTTACTTGTCCCTGTGGCAGGTGCAGAAATGATCCAAATAAATCAAGCACCAGAAAAATACAACAACATGTTCCCTGTGGAGCAGCTTATAAAGTAGTTTGTTGCGTTAACGACAATTTTTCAAGACCAATAAAATTGTATAGGGGTAAAAATCCTGCCGTGTGGTTACTAAAAAATTTAATAGATGATGTTAATAAAATTTTCAACATATTGTCTAAAACAGGTCCAATTAAAATAACACCCAAACAACAACTTGATTTTGATGAGGCAGTTAATTGTCACATCTGCGCGAAACCTATGTCAGGCAATAAAGTGCGCAATCACTGTCATCTAACCGGCCAATATCGCGGAGCAGCACATAATAATTGTAATTGAAATTTCATGCGCCAGATTTTATTCCTGTCATTTTACATAATTTCTGTGGTTATGATAGTTATATTATTGTCGAAGCATTTGGTGATGAGGAAATTAAATCTAAACTAAAATTAAATAATGTAATAAAATGTATTCCAAATAATTTTGAAAAATATATGTCAGTTACGCTCAGCAAATTACATTTCATAGACAGTCTGCAATTTATAGTGGCGCAGTTTTGGTAATCTGAGAAGTTGCTTTGGTAAAGACTACGTCATTCTGACAAAAAAAGGTGTCTTTCCGTACAAGTACCTCAACCTTGTAAGTAATCAATCTTGTTGGATGGCAGATTATATTGATTTAAATACCAAACATTGTGGTATTGCTAAGACCAACTTTGAGAAAAACTTTTTCAAGTTGATGAACAATTCTGTGTTCGGTAAGATGATTGAAAATATCAGAAAGCGAGTAAACATCAAGCTAGTTAATGATGTAAATCGCAGAAATAAATTAGTCAATGATGACGGTTTTGTCAGTATGAAAATATTTAATGAAAATCTTGTTGCAATACAGCGATGAAAGACAAATTTAAAGTTAAATAAACCAATTTATGTTGGCGCAGCTGTACCTGATATATCAAAGTGGCTAACGTATGACTTTCATGATAGTTTTACCAAAAAGCAGTGGCCAAATTCGGAGTTGCAATTTACTGATACTGACTCACTTGTTTATAACATAAAATGTGAGGATGTTTATCAAGATATTTATAAATACCGTGACCTATTTGATTTATCGGATTATCCAACAAGTAGTGGATTTCATGATGATGCAAATAAAAAAGTCATCGGCAAGATGAAAGATGAGTTTATGTTTGGACCAGGTAGAGAATTTGTTGGACTAAGAAGTAAAATGTATGCCATAATTTTAGATGACAATAAACTGACAAAAAAAGCAAACGATATTCTGTGCAGATACGTAAAAAAATGTATGAAATTTGATGATTTTAAAGCAGCGCTAAACAATAATGTTGGCTTTATTAAAACAAATGTTATCAGAACAAATCATCACAAACTTGAAACAGATACAATTATAAAATGTGGACTAAGTAATTTTGACAACAAACGATATTGTGAGGACGGAATTAATACGTTAGCTATTGGACACTATGCCAGTACCAGAGGTGATATATTCAATATCATCTTTAATTAATTTTGTCTAAACTTTAGAAAATAATGTTTGAAAATTTAACGTTAGCCAAAGGAGTTAGTAGCAAAATTAAAAAAATAATTGTTAATGGCCAGCAGCAATTATCATTTGAATTTAATGATGAAATTTCAGGTATTTGTTTTAGTAAATTTGATAGAATTAAACTCTTGCTTATTAAATCAGATAACAGCAAATATTTTGATTATCTTGAAAAGTTGAGAGATAAGCTTATGCTGAAATACGATAATCTTCATGATCCGATCAGTCAAGAAAAATATACCAAAATTAATATTGACCTAAATTGGTCTAAGGTTTTTGCAAAAGGTTGTAAGTATTTTTTCAACAGGGTAGCAATGAGAGAGTTATTTGAATGTCATCGAAAAGAAAGTGGAAAAATTAAATTTTATTTGTATAAACACGATAATGAATTATTTTTAATAGCTACCATTGATGTTTTAATAATTGGGGAAGAAGTTCTTTAAAAGGAGATAACTCTGTCTTCCTTGTATTTTGAAGGGAGATAACTCTGTCTTCCTTGTATTTTGAAGGGAGATAACTCGTACAGTAAATTGCATAACATTACGTGACCATTGTGATTTTTGTGTGTGTGTGTGGATCAGCATAATTTGTAATGGAAAAAAATATTTTACGTCTTTTAACTGATAAATTTAATGTACATTATCTTGCGTTAATTTCAGTAGGTTATATAGCTGTACAAATTCCAGGTAAGTTATTGACTTCCAGCTATACATGTACACTGCAACAGCTGTTCACAACAACATCTGGCAGATCTGTTTGCTTCATTTATGTTGTTGTTGTTGTTGTTGTTATAGGTTTAACGCCATTTTTCAGCACGAGATAGGCTATACATGGCGGCCAGTATTAATGGTGGAGGAAGAACCCCTGGAAAACCCCGGGAAGAACCACCGACCCACGAGAAGCTACTGGCAGGCTTTCTCACGTACCCACGTTAGCCGAGCCTGGACTCGAACTCACGCAGACAGAGGTGAGATGGCAGTGATCCGTAACGATCAGCGCTTTAGACCACTCGGCCACTCGGGGCCCCGCTTCATTTATGTAGTCTTCCTCATATAAAATATGTCGGACTGCATTTTATTCAACATATTTCTGAAACGTGTGTAAATTTTAGATCCAAATCATGTGTGTGTCCGTGTGTTAGATTTTTAATATAGCTTAACAATTTTTCAGTCATACTGCTACATGTCTGTGGTGAACATCATTAGGTACCTTCATAACAATTTCCAAAACGTATATTTGTCAGTAGAGTCTGTAGCGCAAGTGTTAGATTGTTGAATTCTTGTACTCAAGGTCTTGAGTTCTATTCCCGTGACCGGCACATTGCCAGCGGGGGCATTATGATGCCAGATTTTTCTAGAATAGTGGGGGGGGGCTCTGCCCTAAGAAATTTCATGTACACTTCTCACCACGTCGAACAACGTGGTGGGTGCTGTTTTGCACTCACTCCAGGGTTTGATGGGGGGGGGGAGTGTACATGAAATTGAAAAACTTAGACAGCTCTCTGAATTTCTAATATTTTATTTTGCGCATTAGGAATTCACCGGGGAGTGTGTCTAGAGCCCCTGAAAAATAAACAGTAGGGTGATGTAAGCTCTTTGACCTTGTGACCTCACTGAAGGGATTCCCCACACAAAGACCTTCAGAAAGAATGTCGCCAAAAGAAAAAGTATCGTGAGGTGCCAGTGGGCCATTGGAGAGGCCTTTACAAAAAACTAGGGTCGACCCCCCCAAAAAATAGGGTCATCAACAAAAAGACCCAAAATACCTAGGAACTCATGAGCAATGAAGGAACCCCGCAGAATGGTAGACTGACTGTCATTGCTGTTGTTTATTTTTTGTTTGTTTATTTTTTGTTTAAATTCAACTGTAAAATAATTATATCAGCAGTGTAGCAATGAGAGAGTTATTTGAATGTTATTTATTAATATCGTTATCAAAAAGTACATCAACCATATTATCAGTAAATAACACTGGATCAGTGGTCAATCCTATTATTCGCTCATCGTCTGTGTGCCTGTGGGCCATTGGAGAGGCCTTTACAAAAAACTAAGGTCGACCCCCCCCAAAATAGGGTCATAAACAAAAAGACCCAAAATACCTAGGACCTCATGAGCAATGAAGGGACCCTGTGGAATGGTAGACTGACTGTCATTGCTGTTGTTTAGTTTTTGTTTAAATTCAACTGTAAAATAATTATATGTAACATTTATTAATATCATTATCAAAAAGTATATCAACCATATTATCAATAAATAACATTGGATCAGTTGTCCATCCTATTATTCACTCACTGTCTTCGTCAGCAAACAACCATAAAGATCCATACTAGCTCAATAAATGATAACCAACTTTTTTAATACAATCACTTATTATATTAAGTTTTATACCAGTATATCTCAAAGCTGATTTAATGGAATTAAACCTTTTAAAAAATCTATTTGTTAGATCAAATCCAACATTTCTTATTGACGTTGTCTCAAACCCCATATTATATAATATTTTATTGTTTAAATAGAAATAAATCCAGATTTAATACAAGAGTTCCGTATTATTGACAGTATGTTAACAGATATTCTGCCAATGAGAGTTAGCAAGTATGAAAATAACTATCATAAAACAGGGCTGTAACAGTTGTTTCTAAATCAGAGACCTCTTATTTTGTCATATGAAAGTCATCATCAGAGCTGAAGAAAATGTCAACATAGAAGGGTTTTGGAAGGGGAATGGGGTCTCTGAGCTAGAAATCTTATATTCCTTTACTACTATAATATCATGACATTATGCTGATGGTGTTTGGGACTTAAATTTGTCCATGTCTGTGGATCCATCTATGTCTGTGGATCCATCGGTCTTACTTATTGATAATAAAACTCCCTTAAAGCTTCACTTATTAACAATTATAACTTGCACAGTGTCTGAGAGAGAGAGAGAGAGAGAGAGAGAGAGAGAGAGAGAGAGAGAGAGAGATAGAGAGAGAGAGAGAGAGAGACTTTTAATCAATAACACTTTGAGATGACCCCTATGATTCCATTACACAACAAACTACTTGCTTGATCCACTGCTCTAAAACTACATATTAAAACTGTTGTTCCTCATGGAAAGCACATTAATATGTAATAAAACTATTTCATCCCATCTAAGACCTGTAGATAGTCTTTTATTATTGCATATATTAATGTAAAAGCATCAACATCCACTTACTATTTTGATTTGTCAAGTGATTGTTTAGCATAATCAAGCTCTATTTTTATATTAGGATACCCCTAAGTAAGCTGAATTTTGGCCATCTTTAATTGGGATTTTCAGCCTTATTAGATTGAACATGAGCTTAATTTACAAAATTTTCAACATTTTGAATCAAACAGAGAAAATGAAAGCAAAGTTAATTTTTTAAAATGTATGCAGTTGAGCCCCATTAACACTGATATGTAAAGGGAAAGAAAAAAGTAGAAAATCCAATAGCTGCGATCTTCCATATAAGTAGAAGAAAAAAAATATAGTTACAAGTACATACATGATCTCTTTGTGGAATGCTGAAAAGATGTATTGTGTAAGTTGAGATATTATAACAGGGTTCTTAGATTTCATCAGAGAACAGAAGATTTCTTCACATGGGGGGTGTTTGCTAAATATTTCTGGTATGAATCTGTTTGTAAGAGCCGCATAAACAGGGCACTGTAAAACAACATGATATTCATCTTCTATTTGGTTTTATTATCAAATAACATGCATATACATTGATGGGGGGGGGGAGGGGTACCATTATGCTGTCCTTCCTTTATAGCAAAATAATGAGCATAACAACTGAGTCTGCTTAATGCACTTTGTAGATGGGTAGGTAAATTAATGGCTGTATAAAACTGAATGGAACATAGTGATGTGTTATGTGATATACCTACAGCTGAATTCCAATCCTGAATTAAGTTGCCTGAAAGACATCAGAAATTGAACAAAAATACTTTTCACCTCCTACACCCTGTGCGACCCAAATATAGCCAAATCCATGTCTGAATAGTATCTTTAACTTTTGAACCCATGTAACTTCACCCTAATCCTCAATTTTCTTCAGCTTTATATAACTTTGTCTTGGACATTGGTTATCTCCCCTTCTAATCAACCTAATCCAATGCTTAATAAATTTACAATAATAATTAAAACACAGAGGTAATCTTCCACATTCTCGTCGTGGTAAAAGGGAGTATGTCTGTCTTGGAAGGTTTAGAAATCTAGAGAAGAACTATCATGAACCTTTTCAACTGTATGTGAATATTCATATCACCAATTTCAGCAGCACAGGTTAATACAGGTGTGATCACAGCATCAAATAGTTTGAAAGCTAAGTTTGTCATGGAAAATTTGCATAACTTATTTTGAATAATATTAATTGTATGTAGAGACTTGTTTGCTTGAATTGCAAGTTCTTTCTTTGCTTTGGTCCAAATAAGTTAGAAGTGAAATATAATCTCATGCATTGATACCCAGATATGGTCTGGATTTGTTACCATTATAATAAGTACTTTTTTAATTAATTTTTTTTGTTTTGGGGAGGGGTAAAACTAAGTTTAATTATGCAATACTTACCAGTAGCTATTGTTTAGCATTCTTTTTTGTGCCCCCAAAAATGCACCATCTGTCTGATGTGCACTTAGAGTGAAGAACTGTCAGTATGATGCAATTCCTCATGCAACTCTCATTGTCCTTGGTGTGTTATATGCAAAACAAGCACAGATAGTTCACGTTTATTACAGATGACTATTATATCAGGACATCAGAGCATGGCATTCGACAATAGCTATGGGTATGTACTGCATCATTAAAATTAGCTTTACTCTCCAAAATCTACACTTTAATAACTGCAATAGCTTATATCCATAGCTATTGTTCAGCTGAATTTTTCAGCAAGCAGGGTTGGCTGATGCTCCATTAAACTAATAAAATAACAGGAAATGGAAATTACTCACCATTGGTGGAGAGGTCCCTGTTATGGAATATTGGTATTTCTCATGGACACATGTTGTGCCATAATGATGGGACCCAGAGAAAAAAGCTTGCACTTTGTTGCTATAACGAGTAGAGGAGAAAGGGGAAAAGGCAGTATGGGGATGCCAAAATTCTGCCTTCATTATGTCCTCCAATGAAGGAGTGATTAAGGTAGGCCCAGGAGGTAAAACAACAGCTTGAACCTCAGGGGCTTTAAGCTCCATCAAGGAAGGGTCTCGATCAACAAGAGACAGGTATGCTCTTTTGATGTTGGTGACAATCCCTAATGAAATAGTGGCAGCTGAATGTCTATGGAGCCCTCGAGAAGGAGGAAAAGATACTTCCTACCCTTTCTTTTTCCATTGGATGCCTTAAGACAAACAGAGTGCCCTCATGGGACATCAAAGTCTATCTGTATCATCCACAGCACAGATTTGACTGAGAATGGGGATTTCTATTGGTAGTGGAGCTAATGGAAAGTAATTGAATTTTGGCCAAAAATCCCAGTTTCCAAAGGAGGGAAACCTAATCATAATTCCCAATAAGCCAGCAACTGCCAGTGTCAATATATAAAGCATGAATCTCACTTCATTGTCGCACTGAGGCAAGGGCAAATAGAAATGCTGTTTTGCAAGTGAGGTCCAGAAAAGAAGCCTCACTCAATGGTTCATAGGGCGTTTTGGTTAACCATCATAAAACAAAAGAGAGTCTAGGCATAAGACAGCACGAGACAGGTCTCTGCATATCAAATTACTTCATAAGATCAGCAAGATCTGAATCCGAACCAATTACCATGCCTTGAGAGAATTTGTGTTTGAAATGGCAGCTCTATAACCCTTGATAGTGGGTACAGAGCATGTTTTGTTCTCAGAGAGAAACAAAAGGAAATCTGCAACGTAAGTTAGAGGGACAGTTAGAATCAACACTTTTCCAACTGCACCAATCACAGAAGATTTTCCACCTGGCATCATAGACCCTGGATGTTGAAGCTCTCCTGGCCTGAATGAACCATGAGCACTGAG
>JAECUM010001558.1:0-134298 GCA_016617855.1 Megalonaias nervosa
AAGTACGTTTCAGCTCTGTAGATCAGTATTTGAACCCTACGCAATTCTAATTACTAGAAATAGTCTAGAAAGTACATTTTGAAGAGATTCAAGATGTAGAAAGGCGAGTAAATTTATCGTCATTATTATTACAAATTAAAGATGACCTTTGGTTGTTATTATTACAAATTACAGATGACATATTTTGATGCCCAGTCACTTGCATGATCTTCTTTGGAGGTGCCAGCTTTCGACAGGGTTGTCACTATAGTCTTCCATACTGAATGGTTGGAGATTCTACCCTGGATTTCTGCCCTTTCTGCTGCTAATTTTATCAGCGATCCCGGTTGACTAACTCCTAAATTTTGGGATAATACCAGCAACTTGTAATGCTTTTCCAGTAAAACACATTTTTTTATTTCTTCTTTTGCAATGTACACTTTAAATTTTCGGGCTTTTTCAAACATTTCTTTCACTAACCTTATATACTAACGACTCTGTTATGTTCTTTTTACTTATTTGTATTTAAAATTAGGAAATTAATTTAATCTGTAGAAATATGATTACCATATTTCGAATTTTTATCTCAGTTTCTGCTTTCAAATTGGGGTCAAATAAAGGAAGCTGTCGTGATCCATCATTTATGAGGGTCTTCGCTTCAAACACTACAGGTAACGATGAACTGCGTTACACTCAGGTGCTGTTCCTGTTGACGAAATGCGAGATATTTTGGATCTGTAGCCATCCCTCCTAGTACCGTCAAAGGTTTAGCTATCCCCTCATCCTATGAAAGATATTGGATACATGTGGAACCTGTGAAAACTGACACACCTCCAAACTTTAATTTTTTTTTTTCTTGTCTCCGCCTATAAATTCAAACATTTTCCTATGGACGAAAACACATCACGCCAGGATATACCCTATGAGTCAATATTTATAATCAGATACGGCCATTTAGTGATATCAAAGTATCAAGGTAAGTAGTTTTTCCTAGAACTTTAGCATTAATTATCTGTATTCTGTATTTCTTTATAATTATGATTATTTGCGTTCTCATATTGCTGCCACGCCAAATATAAAATTTATTGTTGTCTAATTCAATTATGACTTCAAAGTGCAAGTCCAAATACTTTTTACAGATTATTAATTATCGTTTCAGTCATTGAAGACACTATAAGATGGCCAGACGGAATGCAGTAATATGGTCAAATACCCGCTCATTGACTGGCAAGTAGTTAAATAATACACATTATAAATCATCTTACTTGTATAGTTCTGAGTTATAAGTGTCTCAAAAGGAAAAAAAGGTAAAAGGAGAGATAAGGTTCCACCCACTCAATACTACCCAATTTTTGTTAAGTGTCATTTTTGCATGTGACCGATATTTGAAATATGGACGATTTTTCCTGATAATTAAATTTAATTTACATTTAGAACCAATGTAGATACAACTTTGTATAGCTGATATTTGCACTTGACAAACACAAACGTCAAGAATGCCTTATAATTAATTCAGTTTGCAATCCAATCAGCTATACCTATCTACCTGCATACATATCTACCTGCTCACAAAGACCCATTTATTCATACCAACATACAAGTATGTATACCATATGTATGCACGTACATACATACATACATACATACATACATACATACATGCGTGCATACAGACATAGAGATACACATACTGTCCTGCAATTTTGACATCGACTTGTTTAAGGTTTTCAGAAAATTCTATCCTGCGGTGTGAATCTATACATCATTTCATTCTGATACTGCTCTGTTTCACATATATTTCAAACACTCAATCTTTCCTTTTTTTAATTATAGGGTCCCAACACGAAGATGACCAGCAAAAACCGCGCAACCTCCGTTGCAAAGAAAGTTCAACTAATTCTGTCATAATGGTGTGGGATAAGCCAGAAAGTGTTGACAAGGAAATTCAGTGCTACGAATTGAAGTACAAAATAAAAGATGAAAAGCAATGGCATGGTGAAACCACGCCGAATAATTCGAATTCCTTACTTGTACAGGGTTTAAAAAGCAGTACATGGTATGAATTTAAAGTGCGAGCTGTATTTCACGACGACACAGAAGGGCCATTCAGTGACATCCACAAACACACCGCGACGAGACAATCTCTGGCAGAAAATATCATCCCTGATGCTACAAAGATTAAAGATGGTCAGCCGGCGATCTACAAACTTCCACTGCACATAAACGATAAATTTGTCAATCAAAAATCCAAAACAAGGAAATGTATTTTTGGTAGGTTTCCTACCTGCTCAGTTTAAATAATACATACGCAGAATTAATTTCTCCAGCAGGTGAATGGATGGGTAATAATTCTGCGCGTTCATTCGGCTTATCAATGAAGAACTCATTTTAAGACCACTGTTTTCATTAATTTTGAAATACGGCAAGGAATAAACCTGAAGATCTTTGAAAAATGCTTATAGAGTTAGAATGTCCCTGTACATTCCCGATAAAGGATGAATATTAATTGTATCAGGCAGTGATAAAATATAATAGAATGGAGTTACTAAATGTTTTCATTGATACTGAACTATTCTGTTACCTCTAGGACATAAAGACGTCCAATATATAAGGTCTGAAGTCGTCATATTTGTCCATGATTGTCTGTATGAGGAGTTCTGAGCAATCCCACATTAAAAGAAACGATATAGACAGAAAGATGGATATGTAATCAGTGTGAAGAAACTAGTAATCGTATAAAGAACAAATTAATTAAATTCATTAATGATATAGATGGTGGCTCTTATATTTACGGCACAGCAACACAACCTGGTTGGTTAGTTCCTAAGCAGTTGGAGTAAAGCACTTTACGCAAGGACATACCACAATAGCTTACCAAGGCTGGTCATATGGTAGGATTCGAACCCGCTCAATTTCGGCCGTGAGTCCAGCACGCTAATTACTGAGCCAGCGTGGCTCCCTAAATGTCAAACCTAATTCCTGTGTAATTTAGTCAAAATTTCAGTGATTGCCAGAGACACCTGTTAAAGCGAGTCACAGGTGTATTCGTGTGCATTTAAAATGAAATGTAATTATTGTTATTGCAATTCAAGATTTATTTTTTTAAAGTACTGTATATTTACCATCATGTCAAAAGTCCAAATCTCAAACGGAACCCTTGAATGATGTCAAATATAGAAGCTATTTGTGCACAATATGCGTGATGTGATTCCTTTCACTAACAAATTTCCAGTTCGCAAGTGGCTCATTGGGATCTACATCCACATATCACATCTTTCTCAACAACATATCTGTAGCCAGAAGTGTTCAAAATATACAGAAGAAAGTTAATGTTTGAAACAACAATATGTGGCTCTTATTGTCATCAAGCCAACTGTTCTGATCATAGATACACGTGGATAATGGTATAACACATTCCGTTCTAACGAGTGTAGATAGACAAATGTGCGTGTGCTTGTGTGCGTGTGTTTATTTGATAAGAAAATAGGCAATATCATTTTAAAATGTGAAATATCTAGCGCTCCCCCAGTTTCTATTTCTCAACTATGATATACACTTTCCTTTTTATCTAATGACTGTAAGAGAAGAGTTTTCGTTATCATATTGTTTTTTATTGTATTATTCCGCAGGGAAGAGAGGTATTCACGATGTAAGTGAGAAGACCATATTGGTTGTGGGTGCTACTGGATCTGGAAAGAGTACACTGATTGACGGGATGGTGAATTGCCTGCTGGGTGTGAACTGGGAAGATAAATGTAGATTTACCATTATTGACAGAATAAACGAGGAGAACGTGAAGAAAAGAGACCAGGTAAAAAAAAACAACCAACTTTATTTCATCGGGAGGTTTCTATTTTCTTAAGAAACATTAAGCTTGTTTATATTGAAATGGATAAACACCTATGTTCTAAACAATATCATATTTCTAATCTGAAGTTTTATTGTTACGCGTGTGCGTTCCTGCCGTTTGGCAAAGATCTTTTCACTATTATTATGATTTTTATGCATTTTTTAAATATCCCATATAGAAACAATTGAACTTACATTTTTATGGTAAAACAAGAAAGAGAAAGCTTTCGTCCATGGTTATTGAATAACGGTAATTAAATTCGCTCATTTCAAAATTAGTAGAAAACGGTTTAAAAACCAGTACATCGGTCCCGTGAAGTAAACAAAACATTAAACAGTGGTGAATGAAGTTGTAACATGGCATGATAAATTAACAGCTTTGTACATTAACATAATAGTCAGATCTCAAGGCCATTTTAAAATAGGTATTGGTCTGCTTGATCTTTGCCAGTATGAATCAAAAGTATATAAAATATGCATCTATTATTGCCTGAATAACAATGGTATACTGTATTGTTATCCGTTTCAAGTTTCCAAATTGCATACCGTCAACTCTCGCTTATAAATCGAGTCCATCTCCAAACGTCACAGACCCAACGGCAGTTCAGGTTTTAAGTCGTTTACAGCTAGACTAGACTTACACTCGAGTATCGACAGTAGTTTTTAATTCTCGTTATTTCTAAATGCATGTCCATATTTGTTAATTAGGCATCTTCAAATTCGGACCAAATTCGATGTAATGAAATAAAAAGCAGTTGTATGAGAAATCTTATTATTTATATCACATATAGCACTTGCTTAGTATAATGTTTTGAAAGATCATCATTGTAATGTAATGAGTCCTTGGTTCAAAGTATGATTCGATTTATTTGGATAGCTTATGCATACTGTGTGATCTAAAGATAATCTAATATCTTTCTTGGCACATGATTCATTATGGTTTCTTGATTATTTCATTGCAATATTCAAACTTTCAGCGTCAGTCACAGACTGACTGGATTACATGCTACACAATCCACATACCAGAAACAAGAAAAACGAATCATATATTCAACATTATAGACACTCCTGGTTTTGGAGATACTGAAGAACTGCAAAGAGACCAAGTAATCGTGGATCAGATAAGAGATTTCTTCACGACGACGACTCCTCAGGGCATTCAGACTTTGGATGCAGTATGTTTTGCAACAAAAGCGAATTTGGAAAGATTTACACCTCATCAAAGCCACATCCTCGACTCAATTCTTTCTATCTTTGGCAAAGATATATCAAATAACATATTCGTGCTCATAACTTTTGCGGATGGCACTGATCCACCTGTAAAAAAGGCGCTAGAACATGCGAAAATACCTTTCAAGAAAACATTTCAATTTAACAACTCGGCACTATTTCTAAGTATACAACAACCTGAAAACGCACCATTTGGCCCAGTGTTCTGGAATATGGGAAAAGAAAATTTCAGGCTATTCTTTGATGAACTTGAAAAAACAGAAACAAAATGTCTTCACCTCACTGCAAACGTGTCAACAACACGAGGAAAGCTCGAAGAAACAATTCAACGACTGCTGCCACAAATGCAGGAAGGTTTACACGTGATCAATACAATCAAGCAGGAGAAAAGAATCATTGATCAACACATGCCTAATATCGAGGCAAACAAAGAATTTGAGTATGAAGTTGAGGATATTCATCAGAGGAAAGTTGATTTAGCCGAGGGCGAATATGTATCCAGTTGCTTAACATGTAATACTATATGTCAATACAAATCCAAGATTCCAACCCACGTTGGGGAACATGATTGTTCGGCTGTGGATAGTACTGACTATTGCACCAGGTGTTCCAAAGGATGTATTTGGTCACAACATGTTGATACTCAGTACCGTTTTGAATTCTACCCCGAAAAGGTTACTAAAGCATTTGAAGATCTAAAGACAAAATATGGCATAGCTCGAGAAAAAGAAAGACAGTATTCCATTTACGTGAGAAATATGAAGGAGCAGCTTAATCAGGTATGTGGAAGAGTTTTTTCATTGATCAAGCAAGCAAGAAATTGTATCAATGAATTAAATCAAAAAGAATTAGAGAAGAATCCTCTGAGCCAAGTAGAGTACATAGAATTACTAATCGAAGCGGAAAAAAAAGAAGTCAACTACGGATGGCAAAAGCGAGTTGAGATGTTGAACGCATTTAAGAAACAAGCGGGTATCATAAAGGAGATACCTAATCAAGAATTCAGACCCTGGACGGATGAGGAACTTGATGCATTGCTAAAAGAATCTGATCATGACAAAGGTAAGCAAAGGATCATCAAGTACCGAACGAATTACTTTATTATTTGGCTTTAGTTCATAGCAAGATAGAGGTTTTATTTAGCATGCATTCATTTAAGTAATGGAATTAGCTTCAACTTTACAAACATTTGTTATTTAATAAGTCGTGTATATCGAAACGTGAAAACTAAACGTCATCACAGCGCAACACCATGACAAGCTACTTATCTCATTTTTTGCAAGTGTGGATGTTTTAAATTAATTTATGAACACATAAAAACTTTTCTTTTGAAATTAAAATAAAGGAAACGAGCGTGTACCAAATATATAAGAAATTTGGACTTAAGCTGAGTGTGGATGGCGTAGTTTAAATATTTCTATTTAGATTCAGCACATTAGTATGGTCTGTCCAAAATGTATTGACATCTGACATAAATATTAAGATACAACAAGAATATTTTTTTCTTTTGAAATTGAAAAAAGAATTGTATTTACCAATTTTAGGTAACCCAGAGTTCATACCCCAGACTGGTGTGGCAGTTTCGGTCTTGCTACAAGATTCTGACGATTATGAAAAAGGTACGCAGGCAATAATCAATTGCAAAACAAAGTACCATATTGTTTTCATCTTAGGTTAAGAACATAGTTGATTACTGACTTTGCATGCATGTTAGAGCAATGGTATTCTCTCCAAACTTGACTGGTTTTCATATAATAAATTTTCTATACTTAAACGTGAAAATTGGACCTTGGACTGACATCCCATTTCAGCTCATTTATGTGCATAGAAAACCAATCTGCTGTGCAAACATGTTAAATATTTTCAAGTCGATGAAGCATTTTGAAATCTGAATGTTATATTAGATCCCAATATTCTATACTACAGTATTTCACCGAGATAGCTTAACGTCCAAATTATGCTGTGCTTACCTAAACCCTTGTCTTTTCACCTTGTCATTCCTTTTATCCCAAACGGTCAATACTATCAGGTCTTCCCACCGCTCAGTAGCCATGTTGACTGATAGCGGAACTGCGTACTGCGCGGACACGTAATGATGTCCTCAGAAAAGAGGGTGATACAAAATACTATATTCACAACTTGAAAAAAGAATGTATTAAAAGTTTTTATCCGCTTTTTGTTTCAAATGTCACTTATCTTTATGTTTTTTAAGACATTAAAAGTTAATATTGTTTTCACCTCCTCTGTTCTAAATTGTGCAATTGTAAATATTTTTTCTCATGCTACCAAAATTTATTGCTTGCATTCAACGCAATATAAGCAAATAAAAATATAATGAAGCAAGCAGTTTTGCGGTAGGATGACTTTCTACAAGATATGTGGGCTGACTTTGTTTGTAAATATCTTGATCGGTGGAAGGGAACCAATTTTTTAATTCAATATCAATCTGATAAAATACCTACATTACTGAGAAAATCTTCATATCCAAACTACCAGGACAGACAACGGTGGGAGCCAAGAAATCATACAACTTTGAGTCTTGTATTGAGTCTTCCTTCTAGCCAGTCCTGTAAAAAATTCCTTTGTCACTGGACGAGGCGAACCCACAGGCTGAACCTAGAGGTCAAAATGTATTTGATCTGCTAGCCAGTAGCAGCAGCTTTTGAAAGCACATTTTACAAGGAGGCTCGAAGGCAGTTGACATTGGCTAGCTTGGTAGGGATTGGTATAAAACAGCGAACATTACTAGTCTAACATTCTACTACCAAGGCAACCAGGCTCATTACTAATAGCATTAGCAGTAGCATGAACAATAATTAATATCCAGTGATGGTTTTGAACTTTTTTGAACAAATCAAATATCGTTCGACATTATCCAATGTTTCTATTTTCAGGTTCCAATTGTGATACCGTGATTGTTTGCAATTAGTTGTGGTTGACTATGGATTCACCGAAGTACGAAATGGGCAATTACAAGATGGTATTCGACATTAAAAAAATGAGCAATTACCAAAATGTTGTGGGCGAAGATGAGGCACTTTATATGGTATATACCACAACTTAGGTTCCTTTGTCAAAGTAGAAAATGATTCTTCGAGCAAGGAGTATTTTTTCATATATATATATATATATATATATATATATATATATATATATATATATATATATATATATATATATATATAGTGCTTATGTAAAATGGCTATTTCTAGATACGTTTTTAAACACGATTGGGATGTGATATGTGTGTGTGTGTTTAATCGCCGCATTGCTAATGTGAACAAATTAGAATAGCGAATAAAAAGAAGACTAGAAAAGTATGGCACTCTAAGCAGATGTATCCATGAGAATGTGAAAGGTGACATTTGCACGATTGAGTATTATTGGTGTTGTATGTGTGACAGTGCAGAGCAATAATGTAACCCTTGTCTTTGACTCAAATTATTAGTATTATTAGCAGTAGTAGTAGTGGTGGTAGTAACACCAGAAAGTAGTAGTATTAATACTAGCAGCAATTGTTGCTGTTTTTGAGGTATTATGATAGTAGTAAACAACGAAAAGTATAGTACTGGTCCACTTACTATCTGTTATATTCGAGAAACATTGAAATATAATTTAAAAACAGGTGAATGCATGCATGTAACGTGCTTCATTTTTAAACATCAAAGGTCACACGACTTTTATTCACTAAATAAAAGAATGATATTAGTACGGTATTACCTCTAAGTGTATAAAGTGTAATAATTTAATTATAGCGATTACAGCACCATATGCAAATCAAGATTGTCTTAACGGTAAACTTGTTGGAGCATTTTATTTTCAATGTTAACAATATAGTGCATGTCATGCGATATTAGATACAGATTTGAATCTTTGTGGAATGACTGAAATATGACTGTACATGTACTTTAGAGAATATTATGAATTCACTATGCGTCTTGGAATATACTTTTGTGGATTTTAGGGTTAAAAACCAAAGCATCAATGATCCTTTCTTGGGACCAATATGAACCTTCCCCAATCCGCGAACTCAAGTACCGGCAAAAACGTAAATCTTTTCAAGTACCACAAACGTATAACGTAAATTTTGAACAGTCCTAGTGAGTACGAGAAAAAGAGGCCGTGATGATAAGACTGCGGGAGGTATGAGTAATCGATAACAAAATGGCTACTGTCCTGTTTAATGGTCGGTTGTAGTTACCAGTAGGATTGTTCAAGTATGCATGCTTACTGTGTGTATGAAAATATTTTTGTGAATGAAACCACAGCCATGTACACAAATGCATCATATTTTTCATAATATATAGTTCCAGTAAGCTGTGATGGTTGGATTGTTTCTAAATAAAAACACCATATTTATTGCAATGATGCACAGTGTAATATTCTATGATTTATGTTTGACCATAAAAATAAATGCTCAAATACATATTTTATTTACGATTTTGTGTTCGTCTCGAAAACAGGTTGCGTAGATATGGAAAAAGCATGGTCATCTTCTCTGAATAGCTACACCATGTCTTGTCAGGGTTGTTTTCCATATATAAAACACAGTCCAGGTTTCATAATACTTCTTCCTGGTTGCAGGTATTCGCCGGATTAGACCCATGAGCTAACACAATTCAGGGTATTCTAATTTTCCATGAGTTAGAAGTCACCGGCAGATATGTAATAAAGCTGTAAAGGTAATGCACTTTCAATCAATAAAACAAAATGACCATGTTACCAAATAAAATTGTATCACATAGAGTTTGTTAAATCAAAATGAAAATTGCTGATGATTTGTCTTTTGTAATGAAAACAAGAGTTAATGTGAGTTAATGAAGGAAAGTGGGAAAATCACAAAACATTAAAGCCGGATTTCCTAATTTCAAAGGAATTGGATTCGTAAGAAAGTGGCGATATTTTTTATCATATGTATGCCAGACGATGATACAGGATATTCGACAGTGTCTTGTCAAAACAGTCGATCTATTACGTACTCTAACCCATCAGAATCAAGACTACAAATATTTTACATATTTTTCGTCAGTATCGTATTGGTAGCTTTTAGTTCTCACGAAAATTACTATGTTGAGCGATAGGTAAAAAATACATACACGCCAATGTCATTAATCGGTTTCGGAAAATGTTTGAAACCTTTCATAACTTCAAGACCTGAAGGCGCCAAAGCGGTTCATTAGTCAGGGGATATAATTCGTGCTGCCATGTAGTTGCAGATATGTTTTTGTTTTGTCTTGTTTTATCTTGTTTTGTTTTTCGAGGGGGGGGGGGGCTCCAAACAGGCATGCATTACTGGGCTTTGTATTTCTTTTCAGAACGAATACAAGATGAGAACTAAAGTGAAGTTTGTTATTAAATTCCTTAAACTCCAAAATGTTATTGACTCATTTTTCAATCATCAAATTCAGCTAAAGACATACCGCGAGATGCGTATTTGAAAGCTAAAACGTTTGGAACTTATTTCAGGCTGCCTGGTGATTTATACAATTCTAATATACCTTTATATGATACTCTGCCCATTCAAGAACAATTCTAACTCACCCATTCACAAACACATTCTGAAACGAAAATTTACTCGGGACTCATCACTTTCCAGGGATTTCAGTGGCAACGTAATTCATCGCAGTTCGGACGTAAACAGGATGTTTGCCATCATTAAATATAATTAAGATAATCTACATCTATATTTTACATGTGAATATAATGTTTCTAGCTATTTCTTGTTTGCTTGGGGTTTTTTCTTTCTTTTTTACGTTTTTCTTCCCAATTTATTTTAACGGGACATATTTGAGCGTAGATGATTGTCATTTACACAGCTTTTAACATCATGCTTGATAGTAATGCTCTATGTCCATATTTAGTAAAATTCTACGCAGCGCTCTGTGATAAAAGATGGTTTCAGTGTGTTTTTTTGTTTCGTAACGGCACTCACCTTCGATGTTGGATCGGCAGCTTTTGCAAACATATTAATCTATTTTATATCAGGATGCTTTGTATAAATGTTTAAGCAAATGATATTGCAATCTTGATATTAGTGCTTTCTGTCCAATTTAATAAAATTATGTGCAGACTTTCGTGATAAACTCTTTCAAATGTGTTTATATTTATAGTAACGGCAGCCATATTTGATATCGGATCAATATCATTTGTACAAATGTTAAACTTCTGCTTGCCATAGTGCTTTCTGTCAACATTCTGACAATGGTAGTGACATGGGATGTTAACCTTGTCCATAAGCCATTCACATATTTTACTTTTTCAGGTCATTTCATACACTTTTGTAGAGCATCATTTTTCAAACAACTTATCTGAGCAACGGAGCCCATACGTGAGTGCAAAAAGACATTGTTTTCTCAAATCTGACATTCTTCATTTCCAAGATTTTTCAACTCGTTTTGATCAAATTTTATTCGGTGCTTCTTTAGTTTTAAAATGGGCAATTTAATTGCTTGTTGTTGTTGTTCTTGTTGTATTTATAACAGCGACTATATTTTGCAACAGATCGGCAACATTTGTGTAAACCTGAACATCCTTCCTACTATGGTGTTTTAGTGAAATTTCTCTTGAGCGGTTTTTTATTAGTGAGGGTATAGGGATTTTAATATTTTTTGTAATGACGACCAGACTTGATTACGAATTGATATCATTTGTATAAACTGTAGAGGTCTTTAGAAAAGAAAGCTATGTTCAAAATGTGGCTGAAATTAGGTCCAGCGTTGTTGTAATAGAAGCTTAAAACATCAGTTTTGGACAGACGAAGGAAACATCACGAAGCACGCAATACCATAAGTTCACTGGCCATTAAGACCAGGAGAGTTATCAAAAGCATCTTGAATACAGACTTACTTCCAGTAGTCGATATGATGGAAGAATCTTTTACTAATCGTTACCCTTATGCACGAGCATATAATGTATGGAATGTCCACCCCTGACTCGACAGCCTACTTTGCCTATATATATATATATATATATATATATATATATATATATATATATATATATATATATATATATATATATATATATATAGAGAGAGAGAGATATAGAGAGAGAGAGAGAGAGAGAGAGAGAGAGAGAGAGAGAGAGAGAGAGATTAACATGTGTTGCTAGAAATGGTGAGTAACTTAATGAGCCGGCTGAGATGAATGTTCCAACAGATGGTTACTAAAGTTAACCGAACAAAATTTAATTTTTTCCATTCATCTAAATTTCTCGTTGAGAATATCAAAGCTCAGTCTGTGCTTTAACTAGGTGCTCTAACACGCTACGCTATGTACCAGTGTTCCTAAAATAAATTCTAACGTAATAAGAATTTAATTTTTAGCATTTATATTTAATCTGTTAATTAAATGCATCAGCTGTAACGTGTTTCTGTAATATGCAATTTGTGATATTAGTCTTCACTTCGTTCAATAGGACTAATGTGGAAAAGACAGACATACATAAAATGGTGCTTGATTGCATTGTGTGAATGATAGAATTTATATGCCAGAAAAAGCTCCCAAATGCATTAAATTGCTAGAACGTCTTTGGCGGCCAGAGCTTCAACCAGGGCGCCGGTGGGGGGAGCTCACAGCGATCCCCAAACAACCTTGCTGGTTGAAGGGAGCACTAGCCCCCACTCTTCTGGCCTCGTATATAGCCCATTTCGGCCATCATCGTCGCCCTGGGCGCCAATTACGCCACTGACTCAGGACGCTATTTACTCTTAGTACGCCACTGCTGATATTTAGTAGAACTTGATGCAGAACACGATCGGAACGACCCTACAATAATACTAGATTTGATTATATAAAGGTCAAGGTCAGACAGCTGATAATGCCACTATTCCTATCATTTGTTCAGGATCTTCGTACCACGCCTGCATATCTGACAAGTACTTAGAAAATCACTCAGATAGGGAGGTCACTTATATGGGACGCGGGCATATTGGTCGATGGCGTCCGCCTGAACAACTTCTCTGTTCACGTGGGTATGAATGTCTGCTTGACCAAAGTGGGTTTCTGAGAAAGCTAGCCATGAGCTTCCCGTGGGTCTGGTTCTTGCTGGTGTCTACTCGGGTTCTTCATGCACTAAATATACTGGCCGGCATATGTAGCTTATCTTGCGCCATAAAACCAAACTTGTCTCTAGTATTGATAATTAAATACTTACGCGACTGTTACAATAAACAAAGTTCCAGTTTGTAGCGCACAGTCTTGCGTATATCTCACCAAATAGTCTGTATCCAAACCAATTCGTGGCCATGGCCATATTTATTTCCAGGACAGACTATTGTGTTTCACTGTACTTTTATTTTCATACCATTTGTAACTCAGTTTATATGAAAACGAAATAATAATTCAAACAAGGTGATGTGGCAACTACTATTGCATATGTAATCAACTCATTATATAGATCGTTCTATCACGTGTTCTTGAACCTTTGGGTCTCATTTAATCCGAACCGTATTACTTGTAGGGATACAGTAATCCATATAAAATTACTGGACTTATACTACATTAATAATACATAGCTGTCCATCCATCTCCTTGACTGTAATTATGAGGTTTCACAGCAATAGATTACCTTACGTTTGAGATATCCCTTGTAAATATTATTTGTGCAATGAAAGGTCAAAGAAACAATTCAAACTATGATTATACCCGTTGTTGTCAATGTAAGTCGATAAATCAGCCCAACGACTGTGATGATATTTCACTGGCGGTTTAGGGGATGATATTGCCTATTTATTAAAACCTGTAAAAATCTGCAGTCAATCTTGTCTGCACACATCAGTGTGCATTCTCTACACTAACCGGTATTTCTCGCAGCTGTGGAGCTACCGTCGGCTGAAGAGTTCTTTTGCTGACATCTACATTATATCTCCGGAGCAAATCTTATGTTTGGCGATTTGTAAATCCAAATAGAATATCAAACCCCTACGTCGAATGACCGTTTTACATTTATCACAAGATATGGCTGCTACTAAATAACTGTGATTATCTATAGTATACGCAGGTGTGTTCCAGAAAAATTTGCATGCATTAAAATTGCACATTTTAATGAACAAGTGACATCAAACCCACGTATCGTCCATCAATATCAACACATAACTGGGGGAGTTGATTTATCGGACTATTGACAATGCACTGTACTCAAATGAAGAAGATCAGTATAAGACGATATGTAGAAATCTTAGCACCTTCTAAATTAGACCCTTAAGAGTCCACTTTTAAACAATTAAACATGCGTTGCAATTTCAGTCTTCTTATAAATCGTAACTAGTACTGAGCAGTCTTATCGTGGTAAGTGTTCAAATTCTCAATCGATATTTCAAAATGGTCATTTTAATAGGATATATAGAATATTCTAAAACATAATGAATATCGTTCACTCTCAGTAAATTACACTAACTTGCATTCACTTTAAATTTCTTTCAAACTGCATTGATATAAATGTACCAATTTCAACTTATCTCGCTATACTACATTACTATTCGCATTCAAATAAGTACCAAACTGGGATCACGTTTCCATCATCGTTGTAAAATAATAAATAAATGAAAGAAGCTGAAGAACTGTATGTCAATAATAGAAATAGTATGGTTAAATATCTAAATATTTTCATTTTGTTCTTCAGCCTGCAAAAAACAACCTTAATAACTTTGATTCCTTTTTGAACCTTTCTATCTATTTTTCAGACCAGACAGAGTTCTCTCCCAAATGTCAGTGCATTCAATTGATTTAGTTTATTTTTCGGCTAGGTTTTATCTCTTTATTCTTCTGTCAACGTGGGACACTGCTTAGTCTAAGCTGCATGTCAATACACACCACAAATAAAACCGTTACCAATTTTATCAGCGATATTAATAAAATTAGCATAAAATATATTAATAACATTAGCATAAAATTATTAATAACATTAGTAGAAAAGTTAGTAACAGCATCAGTATAAAAAAGATGCGACCATACTGCTGTATGAGACTGAGATTAAAGTAATTTTAAATAAAGACTTTGATGCTGTACTAAATAGCTTTTTACTGTTACCTGTAATCAGAACCTTCTCTGCACCCAAGATACATTTTGATACAGTATGGTATACCACACGACGTCGATTTAGCACTTAGCTGGAAACAAAATGATGATCCATGACACGTTCTCAGATTTCATTACAAACTCATTTAATCTGAAAAGAGTAATCTGGCGATCGATATGGATGTTCAGTCTGTTTGTATTTATCGCCAAATTATTCTTACTATTTAAGTGTTTTCATTGATGTCTGCGCGTCGATGTTCTGAGAATGAATGTTTATAAATTCCACTTTATTCAAATCTACTCAAATTCCACAACTTCAAAGTGTTGTAATGTTTTGCATGAGATATAACCAGATTATTAATTAGCATGAGCCTGCTCATTACATATTAAAAAAGTATGGATACAGAGTGAAAACTTTTTCAGGTGAACAGATATTCTTTTTAAAGGCATCATTCAAATATATCTAGAGTTCGTATCACTTTATGGGATAAACATGTAAATAGCATCGGTTTGTATAAAACAGTGTAGATATTTATGGCACCATGAACTGTAATAAATGTTATTCGATGTGTACAATGAGTGTCCTCAGATCTAAAGCACGTGTAAATGAATAGAGTTGCTATTTTCCTGCAGTTTTGGCATACCGAGATAAAATATTATTCTATTAATGCCTTGTAAAGAGACTACGGTTCACATTTTGTGTTGTCTGGTTGGGTGTAATGAAGGTGACTGCACTGTATTCCACCAGAAAACATTGTAGAAGGATAGGATTCAAGGCAGAGGACAATAATAATTCAGTACATCACATGACGTAATGTGACGTCTTATGACGTCGGACTGTGGCAATAGTGAAGGCCGTCATAGGTGTAAATACCGCTGCCATACATAATATAACTGAGTCAGGTGAACATGAGTACAGTCCTAAGACAAAGTCCCTGTTGTTAGGCAATAGGAACTCAAGAATGTCTCATATATTTATGGCTTCTATGTCCGTTTGACTTGAATGTGCATGTTTCCTTCATTATCTTCTGATCCAGGTAGTCGGTGTTTATTTAAGATAACTGATTATTTATATTATCTCAATAATTAGGGTCACAGTTTGTATCCTTGGTCTACTGCTGTAGCAGTTTTATAATGTCTCACACACAAAAAATGTAAAGTCAGATCAGTTTGCATGTAGCATGCAAAATTCCTTTTGTATCGAAAGGACTTTACATCAATTTTAATCAATTAGATAAATAAAAAGATTTGTACGTATTTATTTCCTCCAGCATCTACTCATATTATTACTCCCACCCCCACACCGTTTTCCAAATATCATTCATTATTTTATCTTAAATGTGTGTACTACAAATGGAAAACAGTACACCAGTTTGGTTTTGAAGAATAGTTATAGAGCCATATAGTCAAAATGTGTATGAATTTTTAGAAGCAAAATGTCTTCTTGAATGACAATGTAAAATGAAAATCAGCATACGTGTACTTATGGTATTCTTTAGAAGACAGCATTAAAAAACATTTCGAAACAATTATATTCACATTTCCAACAATTATCAAAACAATTCAACAGAAATTCATTTTTGGATATTATCGCCAATAATGACGACCGTAATGACAGTAACTATGACTAGGATATGATCAGGATGACGATGGTGGTAACAACAACAGTCGTACTGATGACGACACGTTGCGTTGATAATTATTGCGATAAATACGGCCATGAAAACGACTCTATGCCTATTGATGCTGGTGATGCGTTGATGATGATGATGATGATGATGATGATGATGATGATGATGACGAGTACAACAATAGTGAAGAATATCACGATATTAGTACGGCCATGAATGAAGCTATTGTGCTTGTATTTGTGCTGACCTTGTTTTGTTATTTACGTCTGGGTGCACACAATCTACAAATTTAGTTTGATCAAGTACCTCTTAGATAAGAGAATAAAGTACGCGGTGGTAACACGTGATGCTTCAGACTATTTGCCTACCACTCAAGATAAAACGTGGCTTGGAACATGACCTGTTCTAAGCCTAAGGTCCAAGTCTTCACGTTTTACTCAGCATTTTTCACTACATGGCTTACGTTTTAATAAAGAGCTACAGATACCTAATGCAAGCTTGATACTAAAATGGATAAAAATAGATGAAAATAGTATTTTCTAATACAATGTTTGTAACTATGGACATTGCAGCTTCACATGCAGCACTTGATTTCTTGGTGGTATTCGTATTTACATTGAAACTTTTTGGTACTCTAGTTGTCATAATTTTTCTTTTCATATTTGTGAGTTAAATATGGCAGAAGTTAAGACTCAGAGAGCGTCAAAAGTTTATGATTTTCACTTGGTGAGACAGAGCCACGATTCCCCATATCATCAGTATTTCTAAGACTGTGCAGATTTATTAATACATAGTCACTTGTAATTACTTTTCACAACAAGAGAAATGTCAATAACTTGCATTTGAAAGGAGAATTCCACACCAGTTTCAGTATCCCCTAATATTCTTAGGTCTAACGTAGTGTCACTGTCAGTTCGAACATCATAACCAAATTGGTGGCTAAGTGTGAAACAGCAATGTAATATAATCATAATATTTACCCATTTTAGTATCATGCTTACATCAGGTATCTGCATATAAAAATGGAGTCGTTTCTATGACATGTTCTAAAGGAGGCAAATTTGGCACAGGTTATTTATAACCGATACACACCAAGTGTTAAGAGACGTTTAACTTCTGCTCTCGTTAAGGAAAGAAAATGTGCTAAAACTTTTTCTCAAGGTGCGAATCCGCGTCTACTCGGCTAAGGGACGAGTATATAGTAAAGTTTTACTTAGTTCAGCCAGTATATACCCGATCACGAGTTGACGGATAGTTTTCAGGAACCCTGATAGTATGTCATACACTGATCATACGAGCTGAAACGTAGATCCCTGTCAAGCTTGGAAACAAGAAAATATTGCTATCTTTCAGCAAAAATAATTCTTTTTTTTTTTTTAATTTTTTTTTTTTTTTTAAACACCAGTGACATTTTGAGGAATCTGCATTACATATTGAAGGAACCGGCTTAATACTTCTCAACCCGTTTTATTCCTTGCTTTATAAAAGAAAGAAGATTTTAAGATCAAATAAACAAGACCTTGAGCTACTTTGACTAAGATTCAAAGTAACTATACTCGTCTAATGAATGCTGCTTGACAACAATCGACACAGGCCCGGAAAGATAACCATATCCGGCAAACTTTACGATTTACCTGGAATCGTGTAAGGTAGATTTACCTGGAATCGTGTCCATGTATACATGCAATCGTCCAATCGCTAATGAAATTAATGAGTCTGAATGATGGACAGAACTAAAGGCTATGATTTTTTTTTTGAACACCAAATTATGTAATATGTGTTAGTGTTTTTTCTACTTAAGATATATTCAAATCAACTTATGATATATTCATTATATTGTATGATACTCGTATAGAAAAAGCAATTCAATTGCTTTTGTAGAGATAGCGCATTAAATTTATTTTTATACCTATTTGTTTTCTGTAATCATACAACTGCATCCTATACAAGAAAACTCAGATGGCACGCAAATCTTGTGGTATATTTGGGTCGCAACTTGGGGGTTGGGAACCACTGTTCTACGTCAAAGATCGAGCTATTCTTTATCCAATACTTTAACTTGTTATTTATTGAAGTACATTTTTGTTGGGGTTTTTCGATTATTTTTCTTCTCCACACTGGATATTTAATAAAATATGAGCTTAAGCACGTGCTAAACGGATCGATAATGCAGTAGTTCGATGTCCATGTTAACTGTAGGGTACTGATTTGGCACTTACGATGAGTCTTCATTAAAGTAATTAAGTGAGCTCTTTATAGAAGGTACAGAGTTCGATACTCCGTAACAAAATAAACATGGTTACACACCTTGTATCAAGTTCAATTGTCATTGTCTTCATATCGAAGTATAATAAAAAGAAGATTCTGCTAATTTCTGGTGCAAATGCAGACTTTTCAGTAGGATCATCAAGTCGGAGATTTAAATAATATTGTTAACAGGGACAATGACACCATTATGTAGACTCTCCGTTTGGCACCGGCACCGGTTGACGTTTATGGCATTCTTAATACAGATATAGAGTTTTCTTTTCATCCATTTCATGCAAAGGAATTCATGCCGGAAAACGGTGTACATTCCTTGATGAAAGTATGCTTAGCTTACATAAACAGCATTGTATAGATTAATGGATTTTTGTTTACATTTTTTTATATTCTTGTATGAAAGAAATATATCTGGTTAAACTGTCTTCTAATAGTCCGTCACTGATGACCTCGCGCTCAATATTTTTCAATACACAGTTCAAAATATGTACGTAATATGTACGTATATACGTATATACCAGCAATGTTGCGATAGTTTTGCGTGCCTACACGGGAAAATAAAGTTCAATACTCTGCCCACTCGTCTGCACATTTGAGACTATACACTTGAATTTCGACTAGTAAGCAATGAAAGAGTCGCCATATATTCCTAAATCTATTTAATTACATAATGAAAGATTTTCAGCCTCGCAAACGCTTTGTTTGTTATTTACAACAAATGCAGTCTCTACAGTCTCTCACTTGCCTGTCTGCTCGAGTTCTGACAGAAGACAAATGTAACGTGGTCAAGCTGTTTCTTGCTTAATTATACTATTAAAAAACAATTAAGTATCGCCATTGGTGGTCCTTGTAAACATTTTCGTATTTTACGTTGAAGACCAAGCCTGGTTTTTTCGGAATCTAACAGATGCCTTTATTACGGTAAATGAAAAGTAAATTCCAGCATAAAAAGCAGAAGAGTTATTTGTTGTACCAATCAATATGCTGTTGTTGTTTGTTGTACCAATTGGTACATTGTAAGTTGTTTGTTGTACTAATTAGTGCATTGTAAGTTGTTTGCTGTACCAGTTAGTACATTTTAAGTTGTTTGTTGTACCAATTAGTACATTGTAAGTTGTTTCCTGTACCAATTAATACGCTGAAGGATACAACAGATGAACAATGGACATAGTAGTTGTTACAAATTGCAAAAATGTTTAACTTTATGTATTTAATATAATGTTGTTTAGTAGGGTAAAAAATGTATAAAATGTTAAATGCAATGAAAAGAGACAGTGTTTAACTTGTGGAGCGACTTTATTTCTGGCTTTTGCTGGGCTATTGTGAAGCATGTGAACATAATTTTTTGACGAATTTTGTGGACTACAGTGTTACATGCGAATCCTTGTGACGTGCTTCCCATTACCGGTAGCATAAAATGTTCATTCTCAAGTCATTTGTTGTACACGTAGTTTTGTAACCATTAGTTGAATATGAAGGAAACGAAGAGAAGTATTTGGACACCGGCGAAAACTCATGACGCAGAGGATATACATCTGAGTCAATTAAAATCAGTTACAGCTATGTAGTCCTTTCCGTAACAAGGTAAGTTCTATTTATTGCATTTTTGACGTTAATTGTCTGTATTTTTAATAATTGGGACTATTTACGTGTTGACATTCTTTTTATACCAAATAGAACATTAATTTTTGTTTAATTGGCTTCTGCTCTTTAAAATCCATGTCAGAAGTTTAACAGATTAACAACTATTGTTTCAGTCGTTAAAGACGTTATAAGATGAGCAAACGGAACGCAGCACATGTATTTCTATTTAAGGAGCTAACTACTGCCAAGTATTCCACAAATTATACATTTGAAATCGCCTTTGTCGTATGTTTTCACGTTAAACATGTCATTAAAGAGAACAAGAGAGATAAGGTTCCACCCGCTCAAAGCATGAAACTAGTCACATTGTATCAGTTATCGTTTCTGCATGTGACCGATGCCCACAACCTTCGGATGTATTTTAATGAAATCAAACTATACATTGCCAACAGTTTTATTGATGGCTACTTGGATGACATGGTTGAACACCAATCTGGAATATGCATCAGGTATGCTTTAACAAGGACTACCATTTTAATGTGGGTAATACATTTTGATCGATAAGTTAAAATTCTACACAGTCATGGTACCTGTCAGGAGAATGTTCATGTTTATGTTTTATGAAGTAAGATCCACATAAAATATCCAAACTGTACTTATTATTACAAAGAGCGATTACGTTTTAATGCTATAATTGTTGTAAATGAACAGAAGATAGACCAGATAACTAAAAGTACAATGACTGACGAATCTTTAGTACTCATGGGATGCATACTCTTGCAAATTTACTTCTGACATCTTGTGGCTATGCCAAATGAAGCATACCTAGTGTGTGATATCGTGTGGTTATATCTAATGTCGTGTACCTATCCTAACTGAAGCATACCTAATGTGTGATATCGTGTGACTGTGCTAAATGAATAATGCCTAATGTGTGATATCGTGTGGCTATGCTAAAAGAAGCATATCTAATGTGTGATATCGTGTGGCTATGCTAAAGGAAGCATACCTAATGTGTGTTATCGTGTGGCTATGCTAAAGCCACCATACCTAATGTGTGATATCGTGTGGCTATGCTAAAGTAAGCATACCTAATTGTGAACCACCAAAAGACAAGTTACTCTTGCAAATTTACTTCTGACATCTTGTGGTTATGCTAGAGGAAGCGTACCTAATATGTGATATTTTGTGGTTATATCTAATGTGTGATATCGTGTGACTGTGCTAAACGATGCATACCTAATGTGTGATATCGTGTGGCTATGATAAAGGAGGCATATCTAATGGGGGATATAGTGTGGCTATGCTAAAGGAAGCATACCTAATGTGTGTTATCGTGTGGCTATGCTAAAGTAAGCATATCTAATGTGTGTTATCGTATGGCTATGCTAAATGAAGCATACTTAATGGGTGATAGTGTGGCTATGCTAAATGAAGCATTCCTATTGTGTATGTTATCGTGTGACTGTGCTAAAGGAATGATACCTAATGTGTGTTATCGTGTGGCAATGCTAAAGGAAGCATACCTAATGTGTGTTATCGTGTGGCTATGCTAAAGGAACCATGCCTAATGTGTGATATCGTGTTTCTTTGCTAAAGTAAGCATAGCTAATTGTGAACCACCAAAAGGCAAGAAGGGACAAACGTCCTACGTTCCTGAGGATAAACAGTATCCTGCTCTCTTTATATCTTTTATTTTTGGTAATGCCTTTTCAAACAGTTGTTGGGGTTGTACAGAACGGCCAGAGAAAGTACCATTTGGAATAATGTTCTGGAACATGGGGAAGGAAAGTTTCAGGGTATTCTTTGATGAGCTTGACAAAACAGAAACAAAAAGTCTTTAACTGCCGACCTGTTAAATGCAAGAAAAAAGGTGGAAGCAACACTTCATGGACTGCTGCCACAAATGCAGGAAGGCTTACACGTGATCAATACAATCAAGCAGGAGAAAATAATCATTGATCAACACATGGCTGACATCGAGGCAAACAAAGAATTTCAGTATGAAGTTGAAGAAATTCATCAGAGAAAAGTTAATTTAGCTGCAGGTGAATATACAACCAATTGCTTAACATGTAATAGAACATGTCATTACCCGTGCATGATTCCAAATGACGATAACAAACGTGATTGTTCGGCTATGGATAGTTCTGGCTACTGTACCAGCTATCCCAAATGATGTATTTGGTCACATCATGTAAATAATCCATACCATTTTGAATTCTACCCCGAAAAGGTCACAAAAGCATTTGAAGATTTAAAGAAAAAATATGAAATCGCTCGAGACAAAGAAAGACAGCATTCTTTTTACTTACAAAAGGTGATGGTGCAGTTTAATCAGGTATGCGGAAATGTTTTCTCATTAATCAAGCAAGCCAGAAACTGTATCAATGAATTAAATCAGAAAGCCTTAAAACAGAATCCTTCGGGACAAGTAGAATACATAGAACTACTCATAGAAGCCGAAAAGAGAGACGTTAAATACGGATGGCAAAAGCGAGTTCAGATGTTGGAAGCATTTAAGATGCAGGCAGAGCTCTTGAAGGAAATACCTAATCAAGAATTCAAACCTTGGACTGATGAGGAACTTGATGTCTTGCTACAAGAATATGATTATGAAAAAGGTAAGAGAAGGATAATCAATTATCAAACGAAGTACTTTATTGTTTGACTTAATACATAGTAGAGGATTTATTTAGCATGCACCTGTTTGAGTAATGGAATTCGAATCGAAATTAAAAAGCATTTGTCACATAATAAGCCGTGTACAACTAAATTTGTAGGGGTCCCGGGTGGACGTGTGGTCTAAAGCGCTGGCCTTTACCAATCACTGCTATATCACCTCTGGCAGCGTGAGTTCCAGTCTCAGGCCTGGCCAGTGTGGGTATGTGAGAAAGCTGCAAGTAGCTTCTCGCCGCCTGGTTGTTCTTACCGGGGTATTCTCCAGCAAGGAAACGAAAAAACAGTTACTCTCAGAACAGTGTGATATACTTGCTTAAAAGATTATCATTATGTAGCTGTTACCAGACTCTCAAGAAATAGTTAAATAATCTCCCCGATTAAGAGTGTGAATATTAGTGAACTATGAATGCTTTTGAATAATTAAATATTTCTATTTGTACTAAAGTGTAGCAATCAGCGCATTAACAAGGTCTGTCAAAATTCTATGGCTGTCTTAATATTAAACACCTAAACCTTGTCGGGGGGGGGGGGGGCACTTGAAATAAAGAATTAGAATACTCAATTGTACGCAAGTTATACTTATAATAATTCACATTCTGTGAATTTTTTTAAAGTTGACCGCATACCAAATATATAAGGAATTTATACTTTTAAAGAAGAGTCGAAAGCATATTTTCGTCTCTTTCTTCTTAGCAATAATAAGAGGCAGGGAGAAGGAAACTGACTTTTAGACATCTTGTCTCTGTCTGGGAAGTACGACCCCCATAATCTCAATTTTTAGATCTTGGAAACGTTGAGGAACCAGACCGGGTACCCCGACAAGTACCAAATATGACAGGGAGAGAGATCAACCCCAAATTTTAAAGTACTATCCAGATAAATTTTTATATCCAAATTTGTTTTGATTTTATACTAAGATACAACACCACAGACCTTTGCGTGCCACATTAACTTTTAAAATCCTTTATAAATTTTCGGTCACATACGGGGGACACCTCAAATGTTATCAGGTAATATAGCTGGGAACTTGCAAGGGGCTCACATATAAAGCAATAATTTGCATTCGCCCCCATGTTTACATGCAATCAAAAAACATGGAGATATAGGTCAACAAGAATTACTAGATGGCTTCACCTACTGGTAAAACATTAATAAGGGACTTAATCAACTCAAGAAATAAGTGCGGCAATAAAAGATCAGAAGTGCATAATATAGCAGTTGTAATTCACACTTAAAAGTCACACACAGAGAATCCACATCACTGTACCTATGTATCGTGTGGGCCAGGCAATAAGAACTGCTTTAATCAAACATCAAAAAGTACAGAAAACGTATAATGTCAAAATGAAACAACTAAATGTACTTTGGCCGACTCGAGCGGCGAAAATGAGTATTTTATCAGATGAATCTAGCTGGTTTATCGTTTTATGATCTTCGTCTCATTTTTGGTAATCAAACTTAGCTGTAAACAAAAAACGTTGTTACGTAATTAAGTAAAGGTTTTCCAAATGATGAAGTGCTTTGTCACTTCACTGTAACATTCGACCCCAATCTTCACTGTTACATTCGACCTCAATCTTCACTGTTACATTCGACCTCAATCTTCCATTTTACTGATCAGATTATTTTCTATTTTCTATTTTTTGTTCCTGTCTTACTCATTTTGTCTCCAAATCATATATGTAACCAGGTCTAGCCCATGTCTCAGTAGTTCTGTTTAAGGAGGATGCAATATAATGTGTCCTCAAAAAGGGCAAACAAACACATTTTACGACTCGTAGAAACTTTTAAAGATTTTTCTTTCGGCTCTTTCTTCTAATGGGGGCTAGGTACTTTTCCCAAGGAATCACCGAAGCAACCAACCCTGGATGAGCTGCGTGGGTATTGAACCCGCAACCCTTGCTTTATGGATATAATACTCTACCAACTGAGCTACAGAGGTTCTGTTGTAGCAGCTGCAGTATCTACTGCAGTCTGATATATCGAGGAATAATGTTTTGAATTTTTGTTTGAAAACAACGCAAATATCACATTCAACATTTTTATTTTCAGGTGGATTTGGTGCGATGATGAATATGACTATTGCCCCCAATCGTAAAGGCAGATTAGCGTTCAAACCAAGCCAGTGAAGAGCATGCTTCGGGGTTCTTCAGCAGAAATAAACATTAACATTTAGTGAACTCATGGCTAGAGGAAGGGAAGTGTTATGTGTTACATACCTTGATTTACATTCCTATTAGCCATTTTTGTTAGGTTTAATTTTTGACATAACTATCCATCAGTGAATCATAAGGTTCATGAAAAGCTAAACTCTTTCCATATACGGTTTTGTATGTTTATTTGTTATTTCACTAAAAAAATAAGAGATCGTAATTAACTCTCTGTAAGGATATAGCCTTTCTGAAAAATTGGCGAAAGTCACCCTGCTTGTTTAGGAGTAAATACCAATTTTGACCTTTTGACCGTTTGGCAGAAAAATTAGTACCGTAACCACGAACAATACTTACGTCATGCGCAATAATTTTATAACGTAGATTGCTTTACTATATTAGATGTGGTTAGATTATTGTACTCGACAACATTACAAAAAGCAAGGAGTTTTACTAATAATATTTCATTCTCTTGCGACCAAAAATATGGTCCTGTGTAAATCACGTTTCATATGTTTGTTTACCTTCGTTATGCAGGATTCTAAACCTGAATCCCTTTGTTTTCATGACAAACAAGGCCATCAACACGCCTGTGCAAAAAATAAAATGAAATGGGTAAAAAGGTACTGGTCAAAACGCTTGAACATAATCAAGGTTAGAGGTAACATGCTTGTATGGTGTTCGTTTCCGATTACTCAAAAATGAGTTTAAAAAAAAAAAAAAAAGAAAAAAAAAAAGAAACGTTTAGTTCATCTCTTTATAAAGGCATTTATTTTATGCAAAGGCTGATGTCGATACTCTTTCAGAACTAGGACACCGGGCTTGTATGTTTTTTTAACCTAAATCATTTTGCAAATACTTTTCACTATTCTTCTTTTAATTTTCATAAAATTGTATTCTATTGTCATTTATCATATTTAGTCCCATCAATTTTTCTTTGTAATTTTTAATTATAATCAGAACTGCACCTTTTCGAAATAAAGGAGATGATAGCTATAATAAGCATGTTGAATCTCGTTGTGCCAATGTTAAAAATATAGTTGATAACATTCTATATTAGTGACAGATTTATATCTTTTGGAAATAACTGGAAATGGCTCTACATGTACTCTAAGGCATACAATGAATTCAAAAGTTTTCATCTGGTACCAGTTTTCGTGAATATGGTGGATGCTACAAAAGCAGTGAAATTCAAGATCAAACGAGCAATAATAGGGCCTTGACCCAATCCACGAACACGGGTATTGACCAAAATATTATTGTTCACAAGACCACGAAAACAAATCAATATAGTTATAGGTTTAATCAGTCCCTGTGATGAGAGGAGGTTATCTTTGTAAGACGGAATGTGCGAGTAACCGAGGACAACGTGGGCATTCTCTTGTTTAATAGCGGAAATGAGTTACGTGTGGGGTTTTTCAATAGTAAAAACTTATTTTATCTATGAAAGGATAAAAAAAATTGTTTGAATATGAAAATGCGTCCATTTGCACATATGTAAAACGTTGATAATAAATTTTCTGTATACTGTAACGGTTGGAGTTTTGAAAATAAAAAGTGCTTGTATTTACAAAAAGCCGTTTGGTATTGTCATTTCAAAGTATAGGGCGCTGGATATTTCATCTCTCTCTCTCTCTCTCTCTCTCTCTCTCTCTCTCTCTCTCTCTCTCCCCTCGCATACACTCATATATATATATACATAAATCCATGCAACACATATACAAACATATTTAAAACATTCTTTTTCTACTTACACTCCTACTTCTTTCTCAGGGGCCCCGAGTGGCCGAGTGGTCTAAAGCGCTTTCCGTTACGGATCACTGCAATCTCACCTCTGTCTGCGTGGGTTCGAGTCTAGGATTCGGCAAATGTGGATTTGTGAGAAAGCTTGCCAGTAGCTTCTCGTGGGTCGGTGGTTCTTTCCGGAGAATTCCCGGTTTCTTCCTCCACCATAAATACTGGCCGCCATGTATAGCCTATCGTGTGCTGAAAAATGGCGTTAAGCCCAACAACAACTTCTTTCCCAATCAGTTTTCTAAAACGCACTTCCTCTCACCTTATTTATATCAATTTTCTCCATTTGTCAGGTACCTTATAATGCTCTCTCTCTCTCTCTCTCTCTCTCTCTCTCTCTCTCTCTCTCCATTAATCCTGCCACATACAAATATCATAATTTATTATCTTTCACTATTATTTAATTCTTTTACAATACACACCCCTCTTCTCTTGCCCATTCTTTCACAGACAAAAACGCTCATTAAGTTCTGCCTTGTCCATTATGGTGTTCGAGTGCATGTACAAACAGTTGCGAACGATAACGATAACGGAGTAATAACAGATAAACAAACAAATATGAAACATTATATCGAAATGGATGAAACGCCAAAAACAGGCGTGGTGACATCGTATGGCAAAGTTTTATCATGAATCCAGTTAATACATATCATTAAGCCCCAAACCCACCCCATATTCGATGTAGTTTCCAACAAAACATTAAAAGTTTTGACCAAAAATTCACGTGTAAATTAACTTTACAGTAAAACTGCAAGAAGCATGAGTACTGCAAATGGCATATGATGTGCCTCGTCTTATGACCTTTTCCCAACTAACGACCTTGACGTGTTATAGCTAGAGATTTGACTATTGCATAAGGTGTGGAGCTGGGTGGAATTTCATCAAAAGATCTGTAGGGTTTAAAAATTAAGTCTGTGTAAGGACATACATTATCTCTTGTTATGACCTTAACCTTAAGACACGGGGTATGGATGAATTTTCGAGACAATGTTAAGTCAAAATATATAAAAGGTTAAATTTTCAATAAAACAGCTTCATTTGTTCAAAAGTTTTACCCATACATGGATAGTGGTCAGTAATTTATATTTTTGTTTGCCATGACCTAGACATGGACGTCGTGTTTGACACCATCGGTATATTATATATATTTGACCATAGTAAAGTTCCATTAAAATATCTTGTGTGCTTCAAACGTTATGTTCGAGGCAGCGATTCAAGTCACTGAATTACATTTTCCCATGTCGTGACCTTGATCTCAAGGCAGAGGGCGTGGCTATGCTATGTGGAACAACTCTTCTAATCATGCTATATCCTTACATAAAGTTTTTATTTTAAAAAATCTTCTACCATCACAAATTTATTGGCTGAAGAAGTAAATGATAACAGACGGATGGAAAATGCCGTAACATAATACATCCAACTTAACCCAGGCATATAAAAATGTCGATCATGTAAATTAACCTTACAATCCTATACATATCAATACTAAAACGTATTATTTAAATGTACCATTTTAAAAATACATTTTCTGAGACTGCGAGAGAGAGGGATGGTAAATGGAATGTGTGTATTGAACGTCAAGGCATGATATATAAACAAAAATGTACTGTTTTCATTGCCTCATAAAACATTACCCGAGGGTGGTTGTTGTTTCTAGCTGTGGTCATTTCAAAATACAGAATTTGGTTCAACAGCTGCCTCACACACAAAATGCCTGCAGTGAGAAACCCAATTACTCATGTTCCCTGGCTGCAGAATTGACCAGAGTACTTATAAAGTAAATTCTCACTGTATTATCACAATACGAGTTATGTCAGGAAGCTGTCTACTTTACTGAAGCAATCTTTAGTCATAGAGGTATGAGAAAATGAAAATCTATTCTTCCTTCCTATCCTTCCTGTGATAAAATTCTTTTAAATAATGGATGTTTCAAAACTTATTGTAAATTTTAGAGTCAATCCTATGTCACATAATGCCATGCTATCAGATGGACTATTCTGTTTAAAGTTAGCCATTTTTATAACTAAAAGACAAGTAATTCATTATACATTGCATACATTAAAGAATGTGAAAGGTTAAAGTTCTTATAATCCAGTGATTATTCTAGTCAAACAATGTATGAATGTATAATAATATTTTGCAATAGTTTTGATTTATAATTCAACGAATAACAAAGCCAGTTTATGTGCATGCATGTGCAATTATATTACTGTATTGGCATTCAACTTTACCTCATGTACTATAAGGCCCAGTCATTGTAATTTTAGCTGTTTCATTGGAGCTATAGAACTCGGTGAGGTTTCATGTAACCCAAATGTTGCTGTCATTGGTGACGTTGGCTCTGAGGACTATATTGGTTTACTAGCAGTGAGGGACCAAAGATTCAGAACCAACGGAATGAGAAGGCTCTTAAGGGATCCTTTGACAATCTGAGGGGTAGACAATCCATGGTTATTCATTGACTATTTGATGAGAGCTGTTTAACCAGAAAATCGGAAATACTCCATGATTGTAAACTAGATGCAAAGAGTTCCACATGATCCATTTTCTAAATAATTCAATATTGATATACGAGTAAAAATCAATTATACATCTTACTTGTCCATGACTCATATTATTAATATGTGTGTAAATTCTATTCTTTTTTACAATTCCATCTCATTAGATTGCCTGTTTGAAGTTACAGACTCCAATTAATTTCATTTACAAATAATGTTATTCTCCTATATCCATTGTTGAGCTCTGTGTACATCATTCTCATAAATGCAGTGTTGGACTTTATGCACAACGAGCATGGTATAGTGTTGGATCCATTCTTCGTTCAATTATATTATTAATAAATAACTCATTCACGAAACTGTATTCAGTGTCTTCACTAGATCAAATCCCAACCAGGCTTCATCTTGTATTTGAGACAGAAGTGCAGACTTTGGAAGTTATCTTGGACAATGGTCAAAGTTCTTCAATAATGAAGTCTGAAGAATGTTTACAAGGTCATCCAATCAGTTACAAGATAAAGGTTGTTCCTTTCAAACATACACGGTATACAAGGAAGGCAGTTTTTAAAAAATATACACATGGGTATTTTATTTACTCAGCTCAAAAGAAAGAAACTTCTAAATTGTATCTATGGGCAACTACTCCACAATGAATGTGCATTCCCTGGATCCCATTTTACTGGAACAAACCTCATAAATATGCATAGATCTTGCTCATAGTGAAATATGCAGATGATAAGTTAAATGACAAGTCTGACCAAAATTGGGATAGATATATCATGTCTCGCTTGGGAAGAAATTCAGCCAATTGGATGCAAGACCATCCCACTAATATGCATAGATATTTCTCATTATTATATTCATTGGAGATTGTGTTGACGTAAACCAATTTACCTAATTTGACCAAAATAAGATAAGAAATAAAATTGCTAGATTTTAAAAAGCTCCACCTATCAGTTGTACAATGACCCCATTTATGTGTGGATCACTCCTTGCTCAACTGCTCAAGCCTATACTCCAAGACTCATAAACATCACATCAGAAAAATGGCTTCAAGAGTGGTAAAAAGCAATTGCTTATGCACATGAAATGCATTCAACGCAAGCCATACCATAAGCTAAACTGACATAATGGCCAGCCAAGCTATAACAATAATGAACAATTTTAAGAACAAAATCTTTATTGCATAATTTAATTTCTGCATACCTCAAATCCTATCAAGCATAACACAAGTAAATCAATGTGAAAGTATGAACTACAACAGATATCAACAATCCCATTGTATACATTAAAAATTGTTGTTCCACATTCATTCAACAAAGTCACACAGGATACAATTCATTTCATCATTAGGGTATAAAACCTCTGCATTTCTTGCTTACAAAATCAGTTAATCAAAACAGAAGAAAAACTTTTAAATATTAAGAAAATTTTTAAATTGTATTACCTATTGTTTTTCTAAATGGAAAAGAGATGATGTCCTAAAATGCAGAATTTTGAAAACATACTTTCAACATAAAACTAAATAAAAATTACTCACATGGCTAAAAGTTATTCGTTTATTTCTAATAAGCAAGGTTTGCAGCATAAATACAACATACATACACAAATACATACAAATATTACTTATATTACAAACTTTAAACAAACATTAACTCTGACAGCATTCATCGCTATAAATTAACAATTCTATAACTTCAAATATGTATATATACTAATCATAGGACTTCACTTTAAAATTTTCTTACATGCTAATTTACAAAACCTAATGGTTCCTCTTTAATACATTTCAATGTATTCTGCATTCATTAATTTTTTGGAAGATTTGAGAAAATAGATAAAATATGTAAAAACAGCATCTTATCAATCACCATTTCATTAAAGTTGAAACATTGCATTTGCATATTTCAAGAGATTTTCACCAGTTCAATGAAAAATACACAAACCTTCAACTCCAAATTAATAATAAGTTATATTTCTTTTGGATGGCAATATGGTGGTGTTCAAAATAAGAGCATGTTATATGAGCTAGTAAATTATTCTTTCATGTCAAAAGAAAAAATCTTATGCAGAATTCTTAATTAATTTTTAAGTTGGTCTCATTTATCATTCTAATATGTACAGCATATTGTGTAAAAGGTTCTTCTATCTTCCTTTCTTTTTTCCCCACACAAACAGCAACTGTCAAGGTATCAGCTTCAATGTTTTTAACCATTCACACAAATAAATAACATTCACATTTTACTGGCATGCAAACATACTTGTCATTAAAATCTATTCTAAGAATAAATGAAAATATTTGCATATATTATAAATACTAATGCAATTAAAAGTCTACATATAAAGAAAAGATTAAAATTGTGGGGAAAATTATGCATGATTGTTTACGTAACAAATAAAAGTCATACTAAATAAAGGTTGTCCAAGTTTAAAAAGCTAAAAACAGTTAAAACTGTTCTTAAAAAAATGCCATAAAACAATGCCCAGAAACATAATTAAGGTGTCATGCACAGATGCAAAAGGGTAATATTTTAAGCCCATACTACATTTGTAGTTGGACATGAAACAGCCATTTGGTTCATCCAAATTATTTATCATGACTGAGAATACAAAAGAAAAAAAATCAAGATAAACTGCAAGCACTGAATGCAGATAAAATATTGAACGTGCCATTTTTGCACCAATCAAATACCACACAATGAGATTTGGGTAAATGTACCATATATACACACTTATGAGTCAAGTCCAACTATAAACGGCATAGGCCATGATCTGCAGTTTCATACTGAGCACACGGATCAGGATCTATGTTGTGTGTTCTAATGATTACTGTGAATAAACTGGATAGACAGATCTACCGGCACATTGTGCAAGGGCAAGATATGATGTGATGCTTGCATTTAGATTTAATTTATTAACATAGTAGTTGAGAAACAAAATTCTAGTGCAATTTATACTTGTGTAACTCATGCTGCACCAATAACAAAGTGACCATAGGAACCAAAACAGTGTACCCTGTATACACAATTTCCACATATATTAGCATTTATCCAGGTAAAAAATAATCTGCACATGCCTCTCAATGAGTCTGGATAAGCAATTTAATTTTTACCTCTAAAATGGACCAGCTGAAAATATGATTTCATTTTTCTATGGACGGGTTTTCATCAATTATTGTAAAGAAAAACTGTACAAGTGAGAGCTGGGAGACCCGATTTTCCTATAACCATGTCACAACCTAATTTCAATATTTATCACTATCATCAATTAATAATCTGCTGAACAAATAATACTTATTTTGCAAATATGACCTATCTACATAGTGACAAGGAATGTCACAGAGTATATGCATAAAAATCCCATAAACTTAATGAAACACTTAATACTGTTACTGAGATTTGACTACTGTCTTATAAATAATAATGAAAAATTAATTCCACAATATTTCAAAACAATCATCAATTGCAGAATGACGGTCTTACTCCAAGATCTGTATCTAATAAAAGTATTTTCGCTATGTCATCTGCAGCTGTCATCATACAGGTTGTAAGTAGCTTGTCAAACCTAATTCAAAGATTTATATAAATTTATTCTTTAAACCATCAGTTCATTTTTTCAATCCCTGCTTCAAAATTGTTGACATAAGCACTTTGTCTTGAAGTGTGTGTTCCAATTCTTTCTCATCTAGCTTCAAGGTCACCTGGAATTTAAAAAAGATTGTGATTATCATTACTAGTCCATTTCATTCTATAAAGGTACAAAGCAATGCAGTATTTCACTTAACTGGTGCAGTATTGTTTCCCTTGTCTCGCCAAAAATACAATGCAAATCTTTATTATAGAATCTCAATGTTGATGCCACTATACCCAGCTTAAAAGGAATACAATATTACCATGTTGTTATAAAATGTTTCATCTGAAGTGACATCTCAAGATCCGTGTTTAAACTCGTATACTCCATACTGTAAACCTAACAGTCGAAACAAGTTGACACTTTTTTTTAGAAAATGTTGATAAAATACAACAGAACAATACAACAGAACAAAACTTGTGCACAATGCGATGTCTTGCATGATTTGCCCAGGTGTAATCCAAAATCTGCATGGCAATGTACAGCATGAAAACTAGATCATAGAATTAGGGGTTGTCAAGATAAAATGACATTTATATTGACAGACATTTTTAGAAGAAAAATAAAGCCAATTCTTTTACAGGGATTAGAAAACTGTTCTATTTATATAACTGAAGAGTTCTGAATAATTGTTTATAATCCTTGAAGTCAAAACCTGACATCGGAGTATGCATAAATAAATAATTTGTTTATCGTTTCCTGTAATTTGAAATGGAGAGATACATACCTTTGACATTCTAGCTTCCTTTGCTTTCTTTATTCCAAAGATTCCCCTAGCTTCTAAAAGTGTAGTGATACCCTGTAGTTCAGAAAAGTCTATGCTATCAATCTGCTGCCTCTGACAAACACTGCGGTACACTTCATGAAGCTGAAATGGTTTACAGTACAGTCAAGTAAATTAGCTTTGTATTACTTCTGATCAAACATGTAGCAATAATTTTGCCAGTCTAAACTCTTGAATTTACATAAGAGTGGGTTCTTTTTTTTTACCTCTTTCTTTCCTTTTTTGTTGATGTGGAGAGTGGGGGTGGGTTGAGGAGAGAAAATCTGTATATTAGAACATTATCTACATGAATATACAGCTTGTATTTTAACAAACATGTATGAAGATCAAACTGTTCGTCTTTAGCTTATCAGCAAAGCAACAATGGCAGTGATCATGAATTATAACTGAAAGTAATAGACATATTACGACCAATTACTGCCCTTTTACAGCTATTATGTATATGCCATTTTACAGTAGTCAGTAAACCAATTACTGCCATTTTACAGTAGTCAGTAAACCAATTACTGCCATTTTACAGTAGTCAGTAAACCAATTACTGCCATTTTACAGTAGTCAGTAAACCAATTACTGCCATTTTACAGTAGTCAGTAAACCAATTACTGTCATTTTACAGTAGTCAGTAAACCATTTACTGCAATTTTACAGCCTAAACAAGTAGTCAGTAAAACGCTTGCATTAATCTGAATACCAATGAAAGCATCTCAAATGACCATGTAGTAAGCACTACATTTTGGCAACTGATCTACAATCCAGATGCTTAGGCAGCCTTCATATCATGCTGCCTGTGGCTAGTAGATGCCTACTCTTACAACCACACAGCTTCATTGGCTACTCAAAACATCACGAGAAGGTTGCTTACAGAATCAGGGCTGTTCCAGTAAAATATACTCAGGACCCAGGGAAGGCACATTTAATGTGGGGTGGTCACCCATAGATGAATTCAGAACTTTGTATTATTTTCATACAAACTGTCTGAGTAATCCGAGTATCCTGGTATATATTGTTTTTTAAAGTGCCTTCCCTGAGTACCATGTATGTTTAAATGGATTAGCCTACATGTTGTGTACTTTCTGATTATGCATGTGCTCAATGGGAGCCATCTTTTTCTTATTCTTTTCTTTAAAAAAAATAACACCGGTGGACAAAGTTTCTAAAAGCAATAAACAAGGCTTTTTATTGCTTTCGGAGCTGCCAACCCTCCAGACTCGCAACTGGTGAAAACAGGGATAAAATTTAGTGAATTCTGAACACAATTAGTGAAACATTATTCCATGACAAGAGCTCCATCCACATTGATGATCAGTACTGCATTAAATGAAAATCCCAAAATAAAACTAAAACATTATATACACTGATTACATGTACAAATTTATTTGCAGCAAAATTTACTGATATACACAAACTTCTTGCTATTGGTCATGATATGATGCTGTGGCAGTCTTGAACTTCCTCAACTGGGCTATGGTAAATTTGTTTTTCAAAACAGTTCAGGCTTCTTGCCTGCTGGTTAACCTTGCTGACTAAAGTTGTTGCAAATTTGCAGCACCTAAGGAGGCACTAAAGTTTGTCTTATTTTTCCTCATAATAGGAAATACTCTTTCACTGTCACTGTTGTTGATCTCCAGCTGAGAAAGATAGGTTATATTCAACAAGAATGCTCACAAACAATGCTTCAGCATCGGTAGCTTGCAGAACTCGAGTATGTGGCTTAAAGTACTCCAGAGTTGAAATTTGCAGGGGGTTCTCTTAATTTTCTCAATATCTATGATCTTTTTTGCTAGTAGTGTGCTGTTTCAAATCCTTCTGCCACATGCCAGAGGTTCGTATTGTTGCTTACAATTTATATGTCATACATGTACTACATAATAATATTATTAGACAGTGCTAGTTTGACAGGTAAATCGTAGGCCTAAGCAATGGTATGAACCCTGGCATACATTCACAGTTCTAAAATTTGCGGCACACTACTGCGCGAAAATCATACTGTACATCGAAGTTTCATTGATTGATCGCAAGGCAAATTTTTGGTGCACTCCAATCATTGCTTCACTTTTTGTGGAATACATATCTCTTTCCTTGGAGGTGAAAACATTTTAAGTGTAGTGTAGCTTAATTAAAAAATGGTATTAATCCAGAAGACGAAACATCAAACGGTTACTGATTAGTGGTGCCGGTGCATGAGCAGAAAAATATGAACTAAAGCAAATTACACTATATGCTGATCTTTCAATATCTCAAAAATTCCTTCACTGGAAAAAGCTGTCTTCGTTTAGTGTCTGTTTAAAAAATATTAAAGTTGCTATGAGTATGAACATGTGCCATTTAAAAAAGATCAGTTTGGCCCCAGTTTTCTTCACGAGCATTTGTAAAACTTCTGTTCTAAATATAGTTTATATACTTCCACAATGCTTGCAACAGTTCAAACTGTAAAAATTTGAATATAGTTCTACTAAGATCGCAACAAGCAATACAGGACCGTTATCGGCATCAGTGATGACTGCTGCTATCTTAACAGGATAGAAGTTATTTTATTCCTGATTTAAACCAATTGAGAATTCAGGATTTCATGATTTTTTTGCATGCAGCATGAATCCGTGAATCGCTATCCAGAGTTGTGAAATTCACACCAAAACCGTGAGGGTTGGCAGGTCTGTGCTTTACTTCATTCTACTTTGATTAATATTTCTAAAAGCATAATATATACATAGGTGAGTGCAACATGGAATTCACTCTATAAAACTGTAATGATTACACAATATTTTAACAGTTGGCAAGTAGGCAATTAGTTGCAAATGTAGACTTTAATTTCAACCAATATGTATTAAGAATCCTCATATCACTCTTACACTGTGAGAACTACATCTTCTGAAGCAATACACAACAAATTAACAAAACCAAATTTTCTAGAAATGCCACTTTCAAACTATACCTTCCCAACAGTGACTTCCTTGAATTTTCCCTCCTTGAGGAGGAGTAGAAGAGAACACACGACTAGCTTCTGCTGGAGTGGAACTGTCTCCTGTTCTTGAGCTGCAGAACTGCTTCCGTATACATCAGACAGAACTTTGGATATGTGCTGAACTGTTATCTTTTTGGGAACATGTAGTCCAGAATTCTTGATGGGGCTGTTACAATCTGAAACAATTTGAATTTTTCAATAATGATTATTTTTTTAAAAAAAAACATGTTTACAATGAATTCACTGCTATTTGCATGGTACTTATTTTGTAGATTTGATGGCTGATACAAACAAAATTTATCAATGCCACACGGTTGTCACAAATGCCAGTTTGCAGTAGCGTATCTTATTAAGTGCCAAATTGGGGGGGGGGAGTAGTAAAACCAACATCAATAATGGTCTAACCAACAACGATTATAGTAATTGCTTTTTTCCACTTTTTTTCCCACAAGCAAGAAACAGACTGGAGTTGGAGTAAAAAGGTCCTGAAACCATTTTCTGCAGGTGTGATGGTGGTGGGTTGCATTCAGAACAAAGCCTGAAAAGCTGCCCCAACAGAGAGATTGTCAAAGTTATTGAAGCATTCAAGTTAGCTCAGTGACCTAATTTTTGCAGATGTATCTATCACAACTGATTTCTGTTTATAAATGAATATCAGTTACTAACTTTAACTCAGGCTGCAAGAATCATTAATAAAGGGATATAACTCCAACATCTGTACATAACAATGTTGAAAGTCTGGCCAGATGAAGCAAATAATATTGAAAAACAATATGAATTCATGCCAACCCATTAAGGGCTGTTCCATTTAAACACACATGGTACCCAGAGAAGGCAGTTTTTAAAAACTATATGCCAGGGTACTTTGATTTCATAGAGTTCATATTAAAATAAGAAACTTCTAAATTGCATCCATGGGTGAGTACCCCACTTTAAAAGTGCCTTCCCTGGGTCCCATGTATGTTTTAATGGAACAGCCCTGAGAGGCAGAAGTGTAATTATTGCTGTTATAAGTGGCAAAAAAGTGTAATTTGCAAAAAGTGTGATCTATATATTACATGCTAGAATTACAGCACAAATGGAAAAGATGCATTTTAACTATTAACCTGGTTCAGCAGCTGGTCAAAGCTCTTGTCACAGAGGGCAAAATCCATATGGATAAGAACCAGATAACAAACACAAAATATACTGAAAATTATTTATATTCAGCACTCACTTCAACTAGTCTGTGTGTTTGCTGAATGATTGTGGATTGGAATTCTGCAATGATCATGGTCTCGTGCACAGACTGCTATATTACATTACTCTAATATTCTTCTTTTAAAGTTTGTAAATCAGTATCGATTTGTCACTTTTTCTGATCTGATATGTTTTGAAGTTTGAAAAGATCCATCTGCTCCAACATTTTCCGTCATACAACATCCACAACACACACTGTAAAGAGTTTCACTTAACATCTGGTGCCATTTTCTTTAAAAATATAGACTGGTTCACTACCTAAATAGCTTGTCAATAAAACGTATCTGTTAATCAATGTTCACTTTTGAAGAAATATTTCAGTTTTCTTGGAAATGGGCCATATACCATTGCTATAAATAGCAAATAAATAAAGTAGACTTGCGCAGCAGTCACCTTTTCAAGAGTATTCTCAAACTTATGAGTGGAATTAAAGAGATCATAATAAAAATGACAAATAACAACTTCTTACTGCTTTATTTTTATTTTAATTTGTAATGTAGCAAGAACATGTAATCCATATGCAGTCTAGCAGAAACGTAATTTGTTGAAAAAAAGCATAGTATTACGCCAAAACCGTAATGGTTGGCATGAACGCAATGTGCTTTGTAATCACTTTATGCACAAATCTGCTGATATTCTGCCAAACTTTTTCAGATAATGAGGAAATCTGGTTATGTCATCTATATTCAAATTTACATTGTTAGGCAAAACATGTTGCTTATGTCCACTTCAAAATAAAGGCCAGAGTCATCTGTGCAGAAAGACAAATGGATCCTCTTGCCCAATAAATGAAAATTTGGTTCTTTCTGCATAAAACATGAAAATGGTTACTTATGAATGAATTCATTTTACTACATCCACATCTAAGGATTAAAAATTAATTTGGAATATTTATTTAACTTTAAAATTTACCTGCTGCAGAGAGTTTGAGGATTTGCTGACTTTTGACATCACTCTCGACAAGTTCGATAGCTCGCCTGCAAACATCCAGTGCCTTTCTGGCATCCCCTGCCACTGCAGAGATTTTTCTTGCACAAAACATCACAGCACTGGGTTCCATCACAGCCACTCCTTCTTCTTCCAGCTGAAATCCAAAGTAAAGTATTTTTTTTCCTCTAAAAAGCAGATGCAAGACTGATATTCAAGTGGATATTTTGAGTTGTGCATTTGCTTGATTAAGAATAGAAACAAATAGATTATAATGACCTTCATTTATATGTCCTTTTTATATTTAAAAATGAAATAGCTGTTTATACTCAGGCTATGCTTGCAGAATTTAAAACAAAAAAATAAAAACTGGCAACATTCTTTAAAGAAATTAAATAGCTGTTCATACTGATGACTTTGAAGTGGACTTCATGCTAATTTACACAAGATGAACTCAACATTCAGACCTACCAACCCTAACAAAACCGTCTCAGTAAGGCAGTTGAATTTTTTCTAGGTCTGACCAGTATTCAGTAAGATGTAACAAAATATCATAAACTGCTATAGGAAAGCTGGAAAACGCATTTAAAAGTTTGGTTTTTGAAACATGCAGTGATTGTAAACGTTATGTTCAGCTGAAAGGTTTGTAAAGTACACATAAACCTTATTTACCACTAGTACCGTTGCACAAACTTCAGTTCCAAACCCTATGCAACTCAATGGCTTCTTGCTATCTCTCAGCTTAATGTAATTCTTGGAATTGTTTTCCATTTCACATGATGACGACAATCATATCTCCCATTACAAGACAGACTCAAATTTACATGTCCAATAAACGTAATTTTGTCCCTTCCCCCTTTTATCCACAAGAATTTGAATATTCCTTTTTATACTTCTGTGCTGATTATTAACACTTTAAGAGGTTTATTTTCACTTTCATCTTCAAGATGCATCACTTCCTGGATGCAATTCTTTTCAAATTCTATAATCAACAATTCGATCACGCAGATGCTTCACATGAAAAAATATGTGTGGTTTAAAGTGTTTGAGGTTCTGCTGTAATGCTAGTCTGGCTTCCTGACTAACTCCACTAAATCTGATATGAAACCTGTACAGATGAACCAATTATCTGGATTTTAAAGCAACAATCATTTTCCTTTAATATTTGCATTTATTCTGAAAGTCCGTATTTAAGGGTAATTTTTAAGAGACTTACAGCAAAAATTGTAAGGGTTGGCAGGTCTGCACATTTATTGTTCTTAAAGGTCCTTCTTAATATCATTCACAAAATAGCAACAAATAAGATTGATATTTTTAAAAATGTATTTGTGTTATATGACAATAGAGAATTTATATTAACTATTGAAATATTATATGAAAAATTTCCTTTAAAAATTTTCTATTTTCATTAGTGGTGCAATATCCAAAGGAATAATGACTATCAGGTATAAATAAATCATTAAATTTGTTTTGCCTCTCTAGTCATAAAACTGACACGAAAGGCCAGTCTATCCATACACTGGTACTAATTTTATTAAGACAAACGTTTGTTACCGTTACTAGTAATACAAACAATATTCAGCAAAAGAGAATGCAAACTAAGCCATAAGGTATAGGGGAATTTTATATATTTTGTCACCCTGTCTTATTACTCTAGAGACAGTGGTACACTGCAAAACTCTGTACAGGTTTGAGGTTCTCATGCATAGTGTATTAGATTGAACTAAATGGTGATTATATTCAATTTTCCAAGAGTGCTTAAAAAATTTTGTTATTAATGTACAGAGAACTCTATATGAATTGTCGTCACCTTCTCTAATCTGGCTTTTAGAATTGCTGTAATCTGCTCTTTGTTGTAAGGGGCAAAGTTCAACAGCTGCGGTCGGCACTTCGGCCTAGCTTGTAGTCGAGGCAGCACACGATCTGTCAAATCTAGGGCATTTGCAATACCTGTGGAAAGGAATATAATAATGACTAAGTCTTACAACAAAATTGAACATGTTCATTTGTACAGATATTATGTATGTGCTGTTGCTTTTCTACAATGAAAACAAGCATCCTTCAAAGGAACTGACGCTACTGGGTAAAAAGAATTTTTGGGAAATCAAGAAAGGACCAGTTCTTCGTTGTGTCAATTGTTGCAACCGTCTCTGATGGTTTTCAGCAATAAAAATTATTTTCAAATTAGCTTCTGTGGTGCACATATTGGCTGTCAGCTCGGCACCATGTTCAATTAGGTCAAAGGAGACATCATTAGAAGTCTTTTGGTGAAATCCCCATCTCATACTGATCGTCCATTCAGGGAAGAAGAAACAAGATTTTAAAGTCATTGTGGCAGCCATATTAGATGTACAGCTGGCACCATTTTTATTTAGGATCAACTAGGTATTATAAGTCTACTGGTGAAAACCACATGTTGATATGCTATCCATTCAGGAGGAGCAGCAATAGCAAGATTCTTAACATAGCTGCCGTAAGATGTCAGATTAGCACCATTTTTATGTAAGACCAATTTGACATAAGAATGATTAAAAAACCACAAAGAAATCAAAAAATTGGAGTTGAATGCAACATTAACCCTTAAAGTGCTAGTCGCGACATTAGTCGCGCCATCGGTTAAGGTCTCATAGCGCTTGTCGCGGTTTAAGTCGTTTTCCAAGTAAGCAATAATGTACGCATCCTATTACTTCAACTTGCCATGACTGCTTGTAAAACTATATTTGATTGGTTTATAGAGGCCCTGAACGAGCATTCTGTTGTACTTTACTATGTATTTAGCAAAGAAGTTTTACAAATACTCGCTTTTGAGCACGTGGTACCTAGAAAAAAATTAAAATGGCTGATGCTGAATACGACGGTGATTTCTTGCAACAAATACTGGCTTCTGATGATGACAGTGATTTTGAAGGATTTGAGGAGGATGAAATTATTGGAGCTGGCAAAGTGTTGATGGAAATGCCCATGAGTAATTTTGAGCCAGAAATTGACGTGGAACTGGAGTCTGATGTACATGCTGGCTGGACGAGAACAGATGGCATGCCTGTCAACCACCTATTCACTGGTATTTCAAAATTAAATGTCGAGAAGGCGAATTATGAACCTATGGACTATCTGAGACTTTTTTTTGATGCAAATATAGTAGAACAAATAAGAACTGAAAATTTTTCATGAACATTTATTACTGACTCTGGGGTCTAAACTTACCTCTAACATTCATGGAGTGGATGCTTATAAAACTGTTACCCTTTCTTTACCTGTGATTTTCACAATTTAGATATAACATTGTAACAGACATAACATGTACATGTACACTGTTCGAACTACTAAAGAATATAATATTTCTTTGATATATTTGAACCTTTCCATTCAAAAACAAACAAAAATACAGATGAAATACAATGGTAACTTGTCACTTTACCTGTATTTGCACCTGTACATGCAAATATGTTAATTTTACACATATGCCTTGATGCTAATCTTCAAGTTTAGACATCCACCATCATTTTTCATGTAGGGTTTGTGTATCTATTGTGTATATTTATTGAAATACATGCAATTTAAAAACTATGCCATTTTCTTCTTTTTTTTCCCAAACAATTCAGCACTGAGGCATCTTGTACTGCAGAACAGTATAGCACTTTAAGGGTTAACATGCTGTGATTAGTACAGCCAGATTCAGAATATTACACCAGCGGTTAACTTACATTACACCAGCATGTTGTCACAGGGCACCAATTATTCACAAAACACAGACCTAGTTACCTTGTGGTGGTATATTTTTTTATATCACATAAAATAAAAAGCGAACGGTGGATAATCTGATGCTATAGACTATTACACCGTTGATTGATCTAGGTTCATTTTTTAAAAATTATTATGATGCAATTCCTCAACATGCAGTCCAAACTGTAAGTAAAGAAGAATTCCTTACCTCTGTACCACTGATGTAACAGTTCAAACTGATATGCTAACAACGAGCTGACCAGCATGTCATTTGTATGATCTCGAAAGGGGAGGATATGCTCAAATTATTACCAATTCTTTCATTTATGGAAAGTTGACTACAATAGCATTTACTTGATGTTATAAAGCCATTATAGTTTATGGGAAATTAATTAGTTGTCAGGGTCCATGTCACTCAGCTACACTTTACTGCACCCTACACCAGCACAAGTGTAATTTAGTCAACCCAATTCGTGTTTCTGCAAAAGAATCTTATATATACCGATTTTACTAAGTTAGATTTAACATTGTCCAATAAATCAGACCCCCAAATCAGTTTTGATAGTGATGGATGATTTGTTGATCTGATCTCACCTGTTCATTAAAATGTGCGATTATGCTGCATGCAAATCTGTCTGGAACACTCCTTCGTACAGTTTAGACACTTAACAATATTTGCTAACAGCCATATCTAACACAAAATTCAAAATGGCCACAGGAAATAATGTTGTGTTACTCCATGTGGATTACAAGTCAACAAAATGTAGGACTCAATCTGGAAATACTCTGCACACATTACCCTAAAAACAACAGCAGCTCAAGAGACACAAGAAATATCAGTGTCTAAAATGTACCCAGATATATTGCAAACACACCTGCCTGAAAATGTTTCTTGGATTTTATGAATATGTGCTATCTGACCCACAAATTGTCCATCATAATCTACAGATTGGTGGATCGATTTATCTGACTAGATTTAATGGTACCTGACACCAGCAAATATGTAATATGATCAATCCAATTTATATGCTATAACAGAAACTTGTGTCTACTGATTTACTTAAGTACACCCTACACCTGTACAGGTGTAACTTGGTCAGCCCAATTTGTGTTTGCTGTAACAGAAGCTTATGTGTACTGATTTTATTCAACACTTAACTGCACCATACTGATTCCCTTAAGTACACCCTACACCTGTACAAGTGTAATATGGTAATATGGACAGAAACTTAATGGATGTTGATTTTTACATTGAGTGACCATATCTCTAGATGTCTCCACACTCACACATCAAGAAAAAGGAAAAAAAAACAAGTCATACTATGAAGCCATATTTTTTAACAGGCAATTTAAATGCTAACTTTTCATATGTATTCTATTTACATTTATTTGCCAAATTTTTAATTTGTACTCACCAATCAAAATAAGCCTCGACCTAGAAAGTGATGGCCATTCAAAAATAGTGTACAGGACCTCCTGATTTTTGCTGTCTAATTGATCGATCTCATCCAGTACCATAACTCTGGAAAAGGAAGATATCTTTGTGAGTGAACAGTACAAGAATTCAAGTCTTCTCCATTCAGTGGAAATATGAATCTCTACCACAACTGAAATACAGTACCCCACATAAAAAATCAGTGGTAATAAACGTTTTAAAAATATTTTCCCCCCATAAATGGGATACCAGACTTATGTAATGACCAAATGTTAAATGTTCAATCACAATATAAAAATGTGTACGATGAATATTCATTATGGTATGTAGATTGCACAAAATATCATTATTAAATGCATAATATGTAATGTCTCTTAACACTGACATGAAATTAAATGCCATTTTATAAATATGTCACAAGTCTTTTCCCTTTATGAAGTAATGGCCATGTCTTTTTCAAATTCTAGCTGGAAACAACATAAAAGGACAAGGGAAAAAAAAAACAGTCACATTTTAACAACAAAAAATAATAGGTACAATTATAACTTGGTATAGGAACGGCAACAAAAATATCTAAGACTGGCAACATAAACAACTGAGTGAAAAATAAGTTCATTTAAGCATTAAAGTTTGTGTAGTATAATACACATTAAAGGAAAATCTTTGGATGATGGGAAAAAGTTGTCAATTCAAATAGTTCTTTATGTTCCAGGTATGTCCTGCCAAAACTTAAATCACAAGCCCACACACAAAATAAATATTTGTAAAAACCAAAACCTTCAAAAAAGAATGCGGTCAATGTATAACAAGAGACCCATAAATAACATACTGTCGAGTCATGTAGGCAATACTGTGTGATTGTGTTGATGAAACATTGGATCTCAATGACCTGGAAATTTGGCGAAGGTATGCAGTCATGAACTACATTTACATGAAGAAACTATTAATTTTTTTATCAGATTTACCATGACCAAAACCACTGATCATATACTCTAGAATCCCGAGATTTCTTTATTACCCTATGTTCAAGACGCACACTAAGTTTGGTCAAGAATCTTAAACAAGAACAAAATTTTCTCTGCAAAAACCATTTTTATTTGAACCATAATGGCACTGACAATTGGACTTTTGATCCCAAGATCATATAGACCTTTCCACACCTTAAATGCAAAGCCCTCTACAACTGTTAGTCAAGGAAGGTGGTCTAGAACTAAAGTTATTTAAAAATCATTTTTCAGTCAGTGTCCTTGACGTTTGATTCAAAAGTCAAAAGACTTCATTCTTCCCAATGTGCAAGTCATCCATAAACTTTAGAATATGGTTAAAAACTGATATTCTTCAGCAAGAAACCATTTTCTTCCCGCTGTCACAATGATCCAAAATTGACAGGCTTCCTCCATACCCCATGAATAATTCAGCCACAAAGTTGTGTGCAGGTCTGCAGACCTGCCAACCCTGACGAGTCTTCTCAGTAAGGAAGCTGATTTTTTTTCCGTAAGATTGACCAGTTTTCAGTAAGGTGTATCAAAATATCAATAACTGCTTTTGTAAAGCTGGAAAACATAATTAAAAGTTTGAAATAGGGACAATAACATTATGTTCAAATGAAAAGTTGTAAAGTACGCGTGGACCTTATTTACCACTAGTATTGTTGCACAAACTTTAGTTCCAAACCCTATGCAACTCAATGGTTTGTTGCTATCTCTCAACCTGACGTAATTCTTGAAAATTCTTTTTCCATTTCATATGATGACAGCAATCATATCTCCCGCCACAAGATGCACTCAAACTGGCATGTGATGTACGATAAACATAATCGTGTCCTTTCCATCTTTTATTCACAAGAATCTGAATATTCCTTTTATCCTTTCGTGTTGATTATTAACACTTTTCTAGAGGCGTATTTTCCCTTTTGACTTAAACATGCATTGCTTTCAGGACGCCATTTTTAAAAAATTCTATAATCAACATTTTGATCATGTAGACGCAGACCTGTTTACCCATACATTTTCTTGCCAGTATTTTAAGCAATGTCTGTCAGTATTTTTAGAAGGCAGTCAGTATTTTCATTCAGTGTTTCTAACATCTTAATGCAACACAAATCACCTGTGAAACAACACACAAATAGTAGACACTTTCAGTACACTATAATTACCATTATGTAGTATTGCACGACATCCTGACTATACAATATTCTGTAAGTAACTTCTAGTTTGTAAAGACGCTGGTATTCAGGCAATTCTGTGTTTCAGGCAAACTCTGCAGAAATTGAACACCACTGACTTAAAAATCCTGTTTATATTATAGTGATAAAAACCAAAAGAATACCTCCACACACCCAAATTCATTCCGTTATTTACCTCCGTTACTTTCTCTAGAAAATCCGCTTTCTCAGCTTCACACATATCCATAACATTTTAAATAAAGCCAGTTCTCTACTTTTTATATGGTTAAGAAAGACTTGATATAAAACATTATGACATTGTTACCAACCATCCACTCAGAAAAAAATAAACTTCATCTAGATAGGTGAAGGAAATCTTGTTTATTTCATAAAATTTCGGATCAGCTTTGTCAACATTACTAAAATGGAAATGAGCTTCATATATTACTTTGTACAAAGTTTGTCAACAACATCAAACTTGGAATTTATATTTTAATGAGGGCTTAGTCTATGGGTTTTTAATTTCGACATAATAGGCATAACCTTTATCCTATCCAGCTGGTCATCTGTCCACTCTTTGGTAAAATTCTTTGGTTTTGACTTCAGGACCAATAGAGCCTCAATGGTCGGATTGGCTAGTGAGGATCTCTGATCTGTAACATTTTCACTTGTCAGCTGTGCTCAATGACAAATTCATATTTACGATCAAGTCACATAGAATCACCTCAGCACGTGTTATTTGCTTTTGAAGTATGTGTTGATCATTGACTTTCTTTCTTTCATCATTGACAAAATATTTCTATTTCCCTTCACTAAAGATTCCAATTTTGCATAATTTTCCGATTCCACATGCCGTGAACAGTCATTCCTTCCACTATTTGCACAGGAAAAGTCTAAGTTGCAAACAGTGCAGAGCACAAAATGTTCTCCTTTTGATGATGGTTTAAGGCATGGCCACAGAGTATTATAAACTGGTAGAAAATGCTGCTTTCTATGTTTAGACTTTCCATTTGCATCATCAGTTTCATGCTGAAACTTTCTTGTTGGCAATATTTTCTTTGTTTAAACAACCAGATGTTGAGAATGTTAACATCAGTGATGTGGCACAGATCGCGAACGCAGACCGAAGGACATTACAAAGCAAGGAAACGGAATAAAAAAAAGGGCTTAAAAATTAATTTAAAAAACTTACTAAATAAATGCAACCTCAAATCGTATTTTCATATCAATGACCATACGGATGGGCTTTATTCTGTACAAATACGGACAGGTAAACAGGTCTGCAGACGCTTCGCATGAACAAACAGGTGCAGTTTAAAGCGTCTGGGGTGCTGCTGTAAAGTAAGTCTGGTTCCCTAACTAATTTCACTAATTCTAATATGAAACCCGGCTCCAAATAAAACACAGATGAACCAATTATCCAGATTTTTCAACAGCGATCATTTTTCCGTAGTTTTTGCTCGTATGCCATGAGTCCATATTCTGAGGGTAATTTTCCTAAGACTTACGGCAAAATCATAAGAGTTGGCAGGTCTGGGATGTCTAACCAATGTTAATGTGCTGAAATCACATGTCTCCTTTCAGACAATTACCTTGACCTTTAAACCCATAACAAATTTCCAGAGATCTTGGGCATACCAGAAGTGATCAGTGGTGAAGTGGAGGGTACAGTATCTGTGTTATTTTTAAAGCCCTCCTACACTTTACTCCACCACTAATCTGTTTCATGGCACAAATTCCTTTAACACCCCTCTCAATTTCCCTGAAGCTAACAGCTGCATTAGCTAAATACATTTCTTTAAAAAAAAATTAAAAATCTGTCAGTTACTCAACAACAAAATTCTACAGTTACATTAATAATCCCCATCTTTCTGATAAAACATGAGCTTAATTTAAAGCTGATGTAAGCTAGCACATGTCAAGTTTCCTAGTCTAAGTCAATCAGGTGCTTAAACACATTTGACTGAATAGCAAACATCCTAATGAGTGTAATAATTTTTCTATGAAATTAAGTCCAGACTAGTCAAAACATTCAGAAAATCCAGATATATTTTTGTATAGTCAGAAATTTTAAAGGGTCAGAAGACAAAACATGGTCAGTTGGGAAACCATAAGGAAAACTTTCTTTTAGACTTTGTGGTAAGTATTGATAGTGATGAATAGTGCTCGTTTCTTAATCAATATGACCAATCCTTGCAACAAGATACTTACATTGATGGCCCAGCACTTGTAAGACATTTCTCAATAGCTCTTTGTCTTTCCTTGGACGTTGATGCATTCTTCCCTGTTAGGTCTGTATACAGTCTGCCAAACACTGTAGTGGAATCTTTCAACGTCATGCAGTTAAGATAAAGAGTCTTACAACTATGTTGATCCTACAAGAAAATATGGGAAGTATGAATGTCATGAAGACGATACAAGCTATACATTTAGAATGATTAAAAATAGTAAAACATACTATTAACTACTCTAGTGGGTGCACCCAAATTAAAATGCTTATCAGGAACATTCCCTCCCTTCATACTGCATCTTCCTGTGGGTAGATGCAGACTACACATTAAGTGTGGGTAGTCGTAGTAAAAAAAAAAAAAAAAAAAAAAAAATACATACCATCAGTCATTGGTACGTGTTCATTTAAAGTTGTTAACAGCATACATCTTTGTCGTACATTTTATGTTCATACTTGGCTAGTGCATCTAACGACTTTTCTTTCATACCGTGTTAAGATATCAACACAAAAAATTTTTTGTTGCCTCAGCAAGGAACATTTTCAACATCTAAACATTTGTCCTTATGTTGTAAACTGAAATTCTCCTCCTTTACTCTTATACATCTAAAGGTATGGAAGTAACTCCAAAACACGTCCAGGGGCCCCGAGTGGCCCAGTGGTCTAAAGCGCTCACCGTTACGGATCACTGACATCTCACCTCTATCTGCGTGGTTTCAACTCCAAAACATGTCCACTACATAAAATGTCTGTCAAGTTATACTTATATCCTGACAAGACCCTCAAAACTCTTTAACATGTAACAGAAGTATACTTGAAGCTGATAAAAGTGTACCTGAAGCTGATAGAAGTATGCCTGAAGCTGATAGAAGTATACCTGAAGCTGATCGAAGTTTACCTGAAACAGATAGAAGTATACCTGAAGCTGATAGAAGTATACCTGAAGCTGATCAAGAAGATGCATCAGGCTTGCTGTCTTGCCAGTGCCAGGAGCCCCTGATATGTACAAACTACCAGCAGTCTTATTTAGCATGTGTCCCTTGAGAAAGGCATGAATTTCCTCCACCTCCTTCTCTCGTCCTACTAGCCTTTCAGGTTTGGATGTGTGGAAAGACTGTTTAGCTTTGTGATATCCATTACCTGTATAACATGAAAATTGATATCATCAAAATCTTTTAAAGCTTGAGGACATTCTCTGCTAAAATTATACATTTCAACTTGAAAGTGTTTACATGTAAAGTAACAATCTTCAGATACAATACAAGAAACTGAGAACGCTGATTCCCATCTGTTCCCCAAGGTCTATCGAGCACAATCATTTGGACCACTTAGGCTTCTTTTTTTCTAGATACAAACATGCCTCAGATGTAAGGTGCAAAATTATCAGCAAAAAATGAAAAAAGAAAATCACGAAAGAAATGACAAAAATCTGAGAACTAGAATAAACGGTCATTGTTATAATTTTATGACCATGTTAACAAAAAAACTTAGTCAAGAAACACATTCCTCAAGACTCACCATCCGGCTTATAAAATCTCACGATCTTGGGGCTTTTTAGAGGGCTGTTTTCCTTCATACACTCATTGGTGTTCGATTTCGTGGGGGACAATACAAGTGACTTAAAACCTGTCGACACTGAAAATAAAAATAACTGTTTGAATGGAAAATTTAACATGATCAATCAGGGTCGATGCTGGACTCTAATTTTAAAATAAGGTGGTGGGACAATAAGAAGAGTAAGAGTTCACATTTTTAATGTTCAAAACAACCACTTAAAACAGCAGTATTCATAAATATTTGAGCCAAATTTGGAAACAAAAGAAATACCCATAAAACTTTATGACAATATTAACAAGCATTAAAATCTGATCCCGCTAAATTGTTAGGAATATTTTGTTTTTGCAAAGAGAGTAACATCAAACTCAGGTTAGTACTAAAAAAAAAAGGCAACAGACATCATTATAAACCCGATCTCAAAACTTTTACATGATCAAAAATGAAATAATCTTTTGAACCTTAATAATCTGCCACAAATCTCCAGAGTAAACATTTTCTTGTAAATGAGCCACAAATGCATGGAATTTCATGGACTTTTTCAACTTCTAGTCATAAATAAATTTCAGTGCAAATCTTGTAAACTGAAACATAAGAACAAAGTCTCGAAAAAGAGGTTAAATCAACTTTCCAGACCTGCCAACCCTGACGAGTCCGTCTCAGTAAAATCGTAAGGGTTGGTAGGTCTGACTTTCTCCGCATATTTGCCCCTAAAAATGCCACATCTTCTGCCATGACTGATGTACAGTAACAATAAAATCTTTAAAAAAAAGATCTATCAACACATGAATCAAAGGTCCATGCACTGACCACGAGAATAATCGACTTGATTTCAAGAGACCATGATTGTCTCGAATTGCATACTGGTAGTTAAAACTTAGATTAGTGCAAGCTACGTAGAATATCCTAGTTCTTCTCAAGATGGGCAAGACATTCAGCACGCCAAGTTATGCATAGTGAATTAGATCTGTCATTTTAGGAATATTGATATAAATTTTTAACTTGTACAAAATCAATTCCAGTTTTTAATGATTACATTGAAAACACTGTAATCTTAAAGGGGCGATTTAAGTTTTTAATGAAGGCCTTAACCTCATTTAAACCCACTTGGCAAGAAATGAATTCTGAAAAAAAGCTGGATGTCTTTTAGCCATGTAGAAAACTGGGACTTGTCAAATCTTAAATAAAATCCTAAATCAAGACATTATTTCATAGTTAAGACCAAGTTTATATCAAGAAACATATTATGACCAGAAAAGTAATTCAAAACTGTTCATGATTGTGTTAAACCTTTTGAAAAATTGAAACTATAAATATCAAGTTGAGATTATAAAAATTATGAATGCTCTGAGAAAAAAATGTTACCTTTTTGAGATGGTGAATTAGTAGTGTTGTAAAATTTTTGTATAAGACTCCCACAGCAGGCAGGAGTTTCCTCTCTTTTGCTAGGTGTCAAAGCTGATCCATTAGACCTTCTCTTGCTTGGACTCGGTGTACCCAATATGGGTATGACTCGATTTTCCTCGTCACCTGTAAAAATGTTTACTAAGTTAAAATATATTTTGTCACATTCATAGTTCTAACAGATCTATAAGGTCGATATATAGGCCCAAAGTAGTCCTGAGCTTACTTCAATACGGAAAACATTACGAAGCACCCATCCAACATTTCTAGTGTATAGATCAATGGATCATGGCATTATATGGCAACGGCTAAGCGCAGAAGATTCCTGGTTGTTATAATCACAATGTTCTTGATGAAGAGTGCACAAAGAAAATTCTCTTTAGATACAGGCCTAGTGCTGGTGACTTAAAAAATATCAAAAGCCATGGCTCACACTCCACAGCCCTGACTCAAATTTCCATATTTGCAAAATTTCCTCTTTTTAATATTATTAGCAACACACAGCTGCAATAGCTACACTTAAAAATTGAATTCAATAGGGTTGGGGGGGGAGAGAGGGGGGTTAAAAATAATTCAAGTGTCATTGGTGTTCAATACTACACTCACTAAAGACTGGATGGTATTGGTGTTAAAAATCCTATTCTGGATTCTGAATGAACTGTGGTGAGAAGTTGTTCTGGCTGATCACAACGTTAGCAGTGTCAAAACTGTATCTGATGCAATCTGATCACAAGATATGCTTGTCTTTATAGAAAAATGAATATACATCACAACTTGGACTGACGATTTGTTTGGGTAAGGGTATAATATTTTCAGGTTTAATGGAGCTTTTACTTGTAATACAGCAGTAACAATTGCCTTTGCCCAGTACGAGTGGTAATGTTTTATCAACACATATCAACTTTGCAAACACAGCGTGCAAATATTGTTGTCTTTAAATCAATTATAACTCATAGTTATCATCCTGAAAAGTGTTGGTTAATTAACAGTAATATTTTAACAACATAGTATAAAATAATAATAAAGAGAATAAATAATAAATAACAATAAAGAGAATAAACAATAATAGAGAGAACTAATCTGAATGTTGAATATGTTCCATACAGGTGATGTCGTATTTCAACAGACATTGTATGCACAAGAATGACACACACCAACATGTTCTTAGCAGTGTGTGCAAAGAATATAATGCTCCCATTCACACCTTTTGTTGTGTGCCTCAAAGTAAAACTGTCAACCAGGAGTTCTGAAATTTATTTCTGCTGAACTTTGCTTGCTTTGCGGATAGCTAATTGTTTCCTAAATCACCTTCAAAAATGAATTACAATTTAACACTATACCAACAACTGAAATAGGCATGCTTTGTGTTTTATTTATGGAATAAACTCCAACTTCAAAGAAATGTTGCCGCTGTTCACAAACTTGTCAACAATTTTCAATACAGACAGCTTCAACATTCTCATTCATCTCTTTGATTTACATATATTGGGCTGTTCCACTTTGTGATCTTTATCTATGCAAATAAGCACAGTGGGCTCACCCACTGCAGTCTTCAAAACTACGTCCCAAGCTAATGTCAACCAATTAAATAATATGTGGAATGGTGATTTATACCTGATTTCATTAAATGTCGCTATTTGAACAGCCCAAAGGATTAGTTTTACACCAGCTCCAATGATGACTGTTTAACATTTATACATTCTATGTGTAACTCTCAAACATTGAACTAGTGGGGTGTTTGTTATATGTATTTTCAAAGATTACTGAAAATTGTGTTTAATGAAACACGATTGTGTCAGGGGGTTTGGAAATACAAAGTAGTGTTTTTAGCAGGACACAGTTATGTTGGCATCTTGAAAATAAATGTCCGCATTTCATCTGTGCAATCTAAGTTTTTGTATGCAAATTAGGGGGTTTTTTTTATAAGCTCGACAGGCACCTCACTTAGAATACAGGAGGGGCCTGATCTGAAACAAGATTGGCCACAGACATCAAGCTATCACATTTATTTTTAGCAGTGATGAAGACTCCAAGTATGTTTTCTAAAGGCAAGCAATGCTTATCTGTTAGTTAATGAAAAACACGGCTCAGGAATAAACAAGTTTTGAGTGATTTTCCATATGAACATTTGTACATATACACACAGGATCAACTGTGCACAGACCATTTTCCACCCATTCCTGTGTAAATACCATTGACTTGTATGTACACCACACTACACTGTAATATTCAGGTGTTATGGTGGAGTCAAGTCAAAAGCTACACTGTGATACAGGTTAGAGATTTAGCTAAATATAAAGGTACATAAAATTGGCCAGGTAGACTACTCATGCCTGTAGAGCAGAGTGGAACTTACACCAGAAAAGTGTAATACACTTCCAATCAGAATATTACAAGATCTTTTTAAACTTCAAATCATGTATGATCATAAAAAGAACAAATGAACACTGTTTTATAAACCTGAAAATAAGAATATGAAAGTGATGCAATATAGCACTCAGATTGAGCACATGCTCACTGTAGAATTTGTGAACTTCACGATCAGTAAGTTAGACATGTAGACTAGTTAAAGTGAGCATTGAATATAAATAAATTGTAAGTATGTCTTGAGTTTGTATTTTTGTTCTAATCCACACCCAACTGTGACAAGAATTTTGACCAGATGCAGAACCAGGTTAGTAGCTAAAAAGAAGGTACATTTTTTAATATAATGTACTCTAATTATGGTATGTAATATATAGAATACACTTTATACCGCTCTCAGGGATGACATGTATGCCTACTACATTGATAGGCATGAAAAAATATAGATTCCTTGCTTGGCGCTATTTTTTTGTGAAAAAATGACACAAAATATTGAGGCTGGCGATAATTTGGTACAACCCTTTCAAAGCCAATGCCATCCCTGCAGTTGGTAACTTTTTACTTGATCATATGTTGAGTAAATGCAAAAACAAAACCTTCAAACAATATGTTACGGACTTTCCTTAGTTTTATAGTGTCTGCAACGATGATATCACAAGTAAATGTGATAATGATGTCTGGATTCTTGTTAAGAAAGAGAAAAAATAATACAAAGATCATAACAAATTAAATAATAAAATTTTTGCCAATCAACTTAAGTTCAAAGATCATTATTTTCAATCTTCATGAACGTTGAATTTAGGGGTCTGCCACATAATAATATAGTTTGCTATGATTCTATGAAGAAGAAAAAGAAGTAAAATGCATGAAAATATGCATTTTATCATCATGAAATTTAGACAAGACCTTTATAGTACATTTTATTTCTTACAATACATTTTAAAGTCGTACCTTCCACGCCTCTTTTTCTTGGTGAACTAAAGACAGGCTTAACACTTGACTGTGACTGAACAAAGTTGATATTTTCGGTCTTCTGTTTGGAACAGATGGATTTTCTACTCTTTCGTACTGGAAATTCCAATTTTCTCTGCACACTGGTCATGCTTGCAGCCATGATCTGTAATGGCAAAGTTTAAAAGTCAATGTGTTTCCCTGCTTTGTTCATGTGCATATGTTACAGCAGTAAATCTGACAATGCATTTGCTATCCACCCTTAGATGAAACCATGTGTGTGTGTGTGTGTGTGTGTGTATGCATCTATATATATATATATATATATATATATATATATATATATATATGTTCATACATGGTGCCCTGTAGGCGTATGCATCCATGCAACCAAACGCTAATGATAGAAGATAGGGCCACAACAAAAAGTGTACTGATTCTGTTTAAATAAGTAGAACATTAGATTAAAGTTTAACATAGCATCACAAAATGAAACAATGGGCTAAGTTTATCGGTACCTGGCGATTATTATAGTTTAAGTGCTGTGGTATTAAACTACAAGATATTTAGCGAATAAATACATTACTACCTTTCAGATTTGTGTCCTCAATCTTAATGATACAAAGACACAAGATGTACTTTTTAACATGGCATGCATTTGTAAAATGTTACCAGCTGCTGTGCATAGGTAGGTTTCTAAATAACGTTACTTATGTATATACAGCAAAAACTGTCATGAGCGACCACCTGTCATATCCGACCACAATTGTAATGCACGGATCGATTTTATTATATAAACGCTCTGTTATGAGCAACCACCTGCTGAACGTGACCAGCAACCGCGATGTCTTGGCAAAATATGCATTTCGACACTGCTATGAACGACCGCATCGTAAAAACGAGGATAAACTCCACCAACCTTTATTTAATCCCTGTAAGAACGACCGCTCATACCACTCTAAATAAATAAAATAAAAATTTTGTGGGCCAACTCTGTAATGGGCCGAGATCTTAATTTCTTAATTAAACTTGCATAGGCAGAATTTGTAATGGGCCGATTCCGTTATGGACCGAGATCTCCTGTTACCAACTCCATCGTGACCTATATGACTTAACATATGAAAATTATCATTGCATTATTTAGGGTTCTTAAGAAAAGGTCTCAAAATTTTGGTTTAAATTCCAATTTTAAATTTCACAAATTCAATGAAAATTCTAAATTGATTTACTTATTATATTAAATTTAGAATCTCAATCATACCGCTTTGTACAAATCACCTATGGATGAGAAAGAAATCGGAAACTACTAAGTCTCCGGCCAATCTATCCTTTTTGATAACATCAGGAAAACTTTACATGTTTTTAACAACTTGAAGTCATTCAAATAGCCAAATTACTCAAGATTCTCGTCATTTAATAACGAAAATAGGGAGTGGTACTTCAAAGAAATTGTCTCCACAAACACAAAAAAAGTATTTGGGAAAGTAAAAAGGACGAATATTGCAATACTTTTACATATATGGAAACATTGACTGACGGCTAAACGTTTTTACCTAAGCACCTTTTCAACCCAAATATAGTGATCGAAAAGAAATTCTACTTTAAATCAATAATTTCAGTTATATCTTCGACGTCTTCCCAAGCTTTCTTAACCGAATGTGGCGCGAAGACAAGTGTTGTTTTCTTTCCATTGGTCGCTTGTATTCATTTGGAAAACTTTTGCACTCAACGAAAAAAATAGAAACTTCCCGGAAGTCTGTCTGTTCGTCGGCCAGAGCACGAAGCGAAACGTCGGGGAATTCATATTGCTCGGTGAAGTTTACAAAAACAATGCCAAGGTTGAAGATTATATTAATTTTTACCATTACTGTTTGTAAGACTAATGTTTATAGTTCAAGTCATCGAGAGGGTATGGCCTTCTTTTATAGTCTAAACCAGTGTGAACTGTCCATATCATAACACTCAATATACCCTAGAGTGTATGTCAATGTGGTCATGTAGGCGCATTTACTCATCTTGAATTAAATATTAAATGTTTTAAAATTTAATACTAGTATAGTTTAACCAAAGTCTATTCAGTCCTGACCATTGAATGAGCTGCACCATAACTGTCATCAAGAAAATTACGAATATTATTGATTGCTATATGGACTTGTACCTAGTCCGAGTTTCCTCTGACCCTTGCCACCCCATTTTTGATATTTGGAAATTCATGTTGGGGTGTAGGGTCAGAGTCCATACCCTATCGAAAAGTTGGAATTCACCGATACTATTTGGTGTCGGCATAGGGTAGCCGCTTACTAGCTGGCCTAGCAAACTTTAATGACCTTTCATCGAGATATACCTGCATGAATTCGATAGGAATATGATTTATTGTCTCAGATATTGCGAGTATAGCATTCGATATGTCTTTAATCTGCTGACAGACTAGCCATAACTATAGTGTTGACAGTGTATCCCCCAGGGGTGTAAAACTGAGGGTAAAAAAAAAAAACCTTGGTGTCAGAACTGGGGGTCAAATTAAAAATGTGGGGGTCAAAAATGTAGTACAAATTTTCATTAAACCCTACTTTTTCAGCTTGAAATATGATATTGCAACTTGCACAACATACTCTCTCTCTCTCTCTCTCTCTCTCTCTCTCTCTCTCTCTCTCTCTCTCTCTCTCTCTAAAAATACAAATAAACCAACACACACAATTAACACACAAATGCATTTATTAGTTCATTTTCCTTTAAGTTTAAATTCGTACTTTTAACAGTCTACTTATAATCTTATTGTAGCAATATTATAGACCAACACATTAGATATAAACCAATACAAAAAGCCAAATAAATCTTTTTAACCAAATTACAGTTAATTTGCTGCCTGTGATAACGTGAACTATTATCGGTTTCATTGTTCTTTGTCCTAAAACACATTTATCCAAAAATCAAAGAGGCTAATGATTCATCTTCTCTTTAATAAGTTACACTTGAACTTTTAGATCTTTCTTTCGTTGTAGCAAAGTTAAAAACCAACAAAATCTGCAATGACCCCAAGACTTTGTAATCCAAATAATGGATTTGTCTCTGCAAGTTTACTGATTTCTTTGTTGTGAATGAATGTCTTGGGTGATAATGTGTTCTACAGATATCTTGTGGCGAACAAGGGCAGATTTTTTAAAATTCTTAAACCCTGTCACAAAAGGATTATTCACTTTTGCAGTCTTTGCAATCATGTGATCAGAAGTCACATCGGCATCACCGGTACCGTATATACTCGCGTATAAGCCAAATAATTTAGGAAAACATAAAGGCCTGGAAGTAATTGAGTCGGCTTATCCTTGGGCCAATGTCTAAACTTGAGAGTTTTTAAGTCTTTTTGTTGACTACTGTATAGGCTGTAAATCTTGGGACACGAAAAAAATGATTTTTTCTGTGTGCTAAGACATGTGCATGTAAAAAAATATCATTTTTGGTGTCCCGACAGTTATTAACTGTTATCTAATACTGTGATTGATTTTCTTATTATTCTGCATGTGCATATTTTCTGATTTCTCCAACACGAAATTAAATAAAGGTAAATACAGACTTCATAATTCGCGGGCCTGTTGAGTTTACCCGGGAGACAAGGCTGAACTATAATGTAGAGTACTTACACAGTGTAAAGCGTGCATAGCGTCACTTTAAACCTTATTTATTCCCAAATATATTAGATGCAGATTTTGCTTTATTCATTGTTTCGACCAAATTTCATTCTTCAGAATAACATTTCAGCTAGTCCTTAATAGCTGTGCCATTTACATTGAATCACACGCTCACGAGTTCCTCATTTTCAATGATATAAGCAATCTGCAAACTGAGGTAATATTTATGAAAAGGTATGCACATTTAATTGTACAAGGCACATAACCAGCATAACTTACATGTTCACAAAGAGTGGTAATAAAGGCTAAAATTCTCATTATAGATCAACTAAGATCATCATCAATCTATGTTTTGTGTTTTGGCTGAACAACATAACTTTCCACACAATTTAAAGCTTGATATTTCAGCGTCTCCTTTATTGATATTTGGCGGATTTGTCTTTCGTTTTCCAACAGCAAAATCGGCCAGTTAATCTTTAAAATCCCGAAACTGGCTTGTGTTAAGAGGGAATTTTGACCGGCAACTAACCAGTACATTGATGTGTAATTACCTTTCATTCTATAATATTAGCACAATTACTGTAGTTCTGTAAAACGGGGTGTAAGGCATACCTGTCAATTTTTCAAAAGCCAAGTAGGGAGATTGAATAAAAAAACATAGATTGTGACCAAGGGAGGTTTTTCGTGGCATTTTTAAAGCCTTGTTTTCACTAATATTGATTGATCTTCTGGGTATAATATGGGCAAAATTCACAAAGAACTCACGTTTTTTTTTTTTTCTCCCTGTGACGCGAGTTATTTTCCCCCAGGACATGCCCTACTTTCATATTCTGGTCAACTGTGGCCAAACTGCACAATAGCTAAATATTAGTCTTAAATAAACAAGCAAGAAAGCCAGTGCAACTAATTAAAAGTTAATCCTTATCAATGCAACTATTTTGTGAAAACGACTGGCCCTCCATCATGATTCAAAGAAACCGTGTGTTATACAAGCACCAGCAGTTGATTGGCAAATAAAGGATTACCACTTTGGTGAACTAAAGATACCTAACTAAGCATCCTCACAGTACCGTACATGTGGCAACTATTTTCCCCTCGTTGTATATCCGACCTTACTCCGTTATTGTCAACTCGTAAGGCATTTAGTATTGTTCACTATAAAACGTATGTATTCTGAATTGGTTTTTTGAGGTATCATATACTGCGTAGTATGTATTTTCATTCCTTCGTTTAATTTAATGATGGTAGTTAATGTTCGCATATACGGTATAAAAATGCCAGGTGCTCACTCGTGTAAGTTTCTTTGGTGGGAATGGAGCTACAGCATTCGCGGTGATCATTCTTGGGATTGAAGTTTATTGCCGACAATTTTATTGTTGTGGTTTATTTTTTGTTCTGGTTTATTTTCTTATTTTTGTATTGTTGTAGATGAACAAAAATCATAAATATACGTGAATAATGTTTAAACTTAACATCCTATTTATTGAAGAAGCAAAAAATTCTTTCTAGTAAAGTAATTAGTTCGTCACGACAATATTCACAAGTGATACAACAGAACATGGCTTCCATGGAATACATACGACATATATATATAGGACTTTTGTTTTTTTAGGAGACATGAAAATTGAAGGCATAATGTAATAGTCAGGAGTTCTGTGCAAAAATTGGGAGATATTATGAAATTGGGAGGTAGGCGTGGAGTGACCCCAAAATTCGGGAGGTTTTTTTCCCCCAGCGTGAGAGTTGACAGGTATGGTGTAAGGTCGCTTACATCAAAGCAAACTGCAACTCAGATTTTACGGTATTAACATAATTTTTGAAGGATTATTTCTGAAATTCCATTATTGTATTTTGGAGATATCATTAAAGTTTAGTGCATTGGTGCCCATGATTCGACGCCAAGAGATGTACTTCATTCAGCGGAATGTACTTCATTCAGCCCATGTTCAAAGCTACAATGCACATGCGGTGGCGCCATTATGTAAATACGTTCAGTATCCTAATTGCGAGCGTTGAATCAAAACATGTTGTTGTTCATTGTGTTTTCATACTGGGATCAAATTTTAACAAGTTAGGTATTTACAATTTCAAGGCAAAATAAAAACATTATTGCTGGTGCACTGATATAAAATATCCAATGCAATAATGCATAAACAAACAATAATTGAGTCAAAAGGGAGAGGTAGTGTTACAGCAACTTTCAATTTCTCAATTCTTGTCATCGTTCAATCAAATTATACACAAATCTAAATTAGGCAGAAACAATAAGAAAACAAAATTAAATAAATTACTTTTCAAACAAATTTAAACCATTTCTTTTTAATAACTATACATGCCAACCACAAGATAAGGGTATGTGTACTTTTTGTTAATATAAGTTTGCCTAAATAAATGCATTTAGAACTTGCCACATGCATCTTATGATGTCTCAGGGTTGTGGGTCTGCTTATACGCGGTTCATGCACTTTTTAGTGTTTATACCTGTTCACTTTGGGGGGTCGGCTTATACACGAACGGGCTTATACGCGAGTATATACGATAATCCCAATGGACGTGCCGTATTCCAGTCAAGGGAATTATTTTCTCCATTTTTTCATTAAAGTTAGATCCACAGTTACTCTTTTGTGTTCTGCTTCTTTCACTTTCGTGGCTAATAATTCTTAGTGCATGCCATTTTAATCTGCAGATCACTTTCTAGTGCAACAAGCATTGAGGTTAAACATCTGGATGACATCTTTCTGAACCCAATGGAAATCGTGTGACAGCTCGCAAGATTAGGGGAAGCTATCCATCATAACATTGCCTATGCTAGTCAGGTTCTGTTTCGTATGCTCCGTATAGCGGAGTGCAACGAAGGGAGCATACGAAACGGGGAACCAGACTATGCCTGTGCTCGAAGTCTTCACGATGCCATCCCTCATCCAAAGTATTGGATATTAAATAAATCCTGATTGCATTTTGCAAATCCTTTGCGTCAAAAAAACGCACAGCAACAAAATGTGTGCATCAATTTTTTCCAGCATGCATCCCTGACGCACAAATGTGCATAAAGGGAAACACTAGTGTTGACGAAATTTGACCTGGAACTTGCCATTTGCGTTCCTAGTCACATGACTACACAAATCTTGCGATCCACATGTCAATGACATCAGAGTTCAGATAGTCGCGTGGTATCAACAGTTAACCATTTCTAATGTTGCAGTAGGAAAACAAATCGAACATATAAATGAAAGTCAACGTAATATTTATAGAATAATAAAAGAACATAAACTTCTAAAAATATTTATTCTGGAAACAATGACCAGAAATCTGTAAATGTTGCAGCAGCTTGAAAAAAAAAGATTCAACAAGCAGAGAGCACAGGTCAGCGCAGTAATCATGTGATACCAGCAAAATACATTGCTGACACGTGCTTAGTACTTGATGAATCTGGTTTTCTCGACCTTGCTGCGATACCGACAGGTTTCTAGTTGTTCTCAGAATAAATATGTTGAGATTTAAGTGTGCATTATATTTATGTACAAGTATTACGTGACTTTTAAGTAATATTTTCGAATTCTGTGTACAACAACTTTCGAAATGGTTTATTGTTGATATCACATGACTATTGGACCTCTGAAGTCATTGACATGTAGGTTACGAGATTTGTGTAGTCCTGTGACTTGGAATGCAAACGGCAAGTTCCAGGTCAAATTTCGTCAACACTATAATTGCATCTCGTCTCTCAGCGGATTAAAGATATAACGAATGCTACACTAGCTATTTCTGAAAAAATAAATCATATTCCTATCAATTTCATGCAGGTATATCTCGATGAAATGTCATTAAAGTTTGCTAGGCCAGCTAGTAAGTGGCTACCCTATGCCGACACCAAATGGTGTCAGTGAATTCCAACTTTTCGATAGGGAATGGACTCTAACCCTACACCCCAACATAAATTTCCAAATATCAAAAATGGGGTGGCAAAGGTCAGAAGAAACTCGGACTAGACTTGTATCTAGACCAACAAGTAGGTCTCCGCTTTTTTTTCTTTTTCTGACAGCAGAGACTAGCGTTGTCGGGCCATATTCTATACTGAAGTTGTATGCTGTTTTAACCTCCCCATGAGTTCTCACTATCTGGAAACCTCACATGGAACGGACTAATGCTTGGGATGGAACTCTGGTTAGGTCTAGCCATCATGGCAGAATTTTGAGAGACAAAGAGAGAGAGACAGAAGTGTTGGAAATTCAAGATCTAGAGAACAATAAATAAGTTTTTAAAAAAACAAAAACTGTAATGCTGTTAATAACAATAATAATAACAAATAGTATGTATTTATTATTATTATTATTATTATTATTATTATTATTATTATTATTATTATTATTTAGCATACCTGTACAGCTCATTACAGTTTTGATTTTTTTTTTTAATTTATTTATCGTTCTCTCAATCTCGAATTTCTGACACGTCTGTCTCTGTCTCTCAAATTCTGCTGTGACAGTTAGACCTAACCTCAGTTCCATCCCAAGCATTAGTTAGTTCCTTGTGATATACTCCTTGCTAGAAGGTTCCCAGAGGCTGTTCTTGCCTTGGGGTGATGCTTGCTTTCCACGCATGCATCAGCAATTTAAAAAATATGGTCATTAACAGATGTATACATAGGTGTTCTGTTCTTACATGGATTATTACTAAAAAGTGAGTGTTCTGAAGGATTTAATGCAATAGGTCAAAAGAAGAGGGATTTTAGTTTCCATCCACATACCAAGGTCAGTCAAAATAAATTTATTAATTACTAGTGAGCATCTGATGGTGAGAACTCATGGGGAGGTTAAAACAGCGTACAGCTTCAGTATGGAATATGGCCCGACAACATTGGTCTCCACTGTCAGGGGAAAAAAAAGCAAAAACAGCGGAGACCTACTTGTTGGTCTAGACTTGTACCATGGTAGTCAGGTAATAAACAACAAAAGAACATGCCAGGCTAATCTTCACAGTATAGGTAGTACAAATTTTTTTCAACATGTGTGCTTTTATTGTGACATAACAGTGCATGATAATCAATCTGGTTTGTACTGGATCACACCTTCAGTTGGCTTTTGTCCAAAAATATCCACATATTTTAACATTGAGTTTTGCTATATGAGTTTCTCAGGGTATGTAAGTAATAACCTGCCAAAGAAATATGAATGTATTAGGATACAAATAAAGTGAATAATTGCCTTTTAAATGTATATGTAATTAAATTTTAAAAACTAAACTCGTTACTGAATTAGTCAGTATTTAAGGCATGCATGACCTGCATGACATTACTATATACTATACTACAAATTGAACTGTTCTTTCACTTTATTTATCAATAAAGAGAGGGGGCCCCGAATGGCCGAGTGGTCTAAAGTGCTATCCGTTATGGATCACTGAGATCTCACCTCTGTCTGCGTGGGTTCGAGTCTCGGATTCGGCCAATGTGGGTATGTGAGAAAGCTTACCAGTAGCTTCTCGTGGGTCGGTGGTTCTTTCCGGGGTTTTCCCGGGTTCTTTCTCCACCATTAATACTGGCCGCCATGTATAGCCTATCGTGTGCTGAAAAATGGCGTTAAACCCTACAACAACAACATCAATAAAGAGTTGCTGATTGGGTGTGGAATTTGAGATCTTGACAAATACAATATTGATTTGATGCTCATATCTACATTTGAAACAATTTTTCTAATGGAATTTAGAAACATCCGTTTGTAGTGTTTGCTTACCTAACCTTACAATGTAAGATGAACTACTAAGCTTGAAATGATACACCTATGCAGTGTATCAATACAATTCATGATATGCAGCCTATGATACATAATCGATGCACACATCAGATTTGATGGTCTTTTCATCTTTAGAAGGTCTGTCAGCGTTTGTGTGATGCCATTTTATTTGTTGACATAAGGGTTGTATTTCTAGTAAGCAGATTACAGATAAACATAGACTTACCATCTGTTCATATGGCATTCTCATCCTTGACAAGATATAAAATGGACATCCAGTGACTTTTATTCAACCTTTTAGGCCATTTCAGGCTGCTGCATTTGATCAGGTACATCTTAGCCCTTTGTTTTGCATGGCATTATTATTTTGAAAACATTTACTATTTGCCTCTTGTCTCCACTTAAATTTCAACATTAATTTGATGCTACCTCAAAAAAAGAGGAAATAGTGCAAAGGATATCTTGTCTAGCAGAAGTGGAGATAACTTACGTCCAGATCCATTTTACTTCCTTCAGATGCAAAGTAACAGCCGTGGTCACAGACACTTGTTTCTGTTTGTGAAAAAAGAAATTGTTGACAAAACTGCCACATCCAGAGACACTCATTTCCGCCAGTGAAAAAAAAATTGCTGACAGCACCTTGTACAGTTTAACTTTTGCAGTTTGGAATCTGTTCCAGTGCCAATTCTGTGCTAATTTTTTAATCCCATCGATACAGTCAGTCACAGATTATAGATATCAGCATAAAAGGAAACATTAAAAACTTGTTTCCCATATAAGTACAGTAGAACCTGTCTTGAAAGACCACCCCTTTTGCCAAAAAATTATGGTCTTCCAAGACAGGTGGTCTCTCATAACAGGTCATAATGCTATATAATCAATAAATCAGTGCATTGAGAACATGGTCTCTCAAGACAGGTGGTCTCACATAGCAGTGGTCCTTCAAGACAGGTTTTACTGTACTTTATAGGTCATTTAATAGTCATGTGTGCACAAAGTTTCACTGGTGCTTTGTGTCTCAATTGACCTAGTTTGGATGCTAACATTTCCAGTGTGTCACACTGAATATGCCTCAGTGCTGATTGTTGATTATTGTTTTACTCTACACTTGAACAAACAGTAAACACTAATGCAAATTAGATATGAGATATTTCACTGCATGATATGCTGGAAGTATAGCCCTCAAATTTCATGCAGCTAGAGAAGATGCAAATGACAGAAAAACTTTACATTTTGTGGTTATTAAATTATGTAAATCATACATGATGAACAAATCTGGAATGTCTTCTTCATGCTGGTATATTCTCATTTTAAAGAATAAAGGTAATGACTAATAATTATTCTCAACTGCTGAAGATTAAAGTAGCTTGAATAAGATGAGTATCATTTTGTATCGATTCATCACCTTTTGTATCAATATGTGTATCAATATGGAAAAAGTATCAATTATTCATTTCACCCCCTAATATATGCCCTGATATTTATGTTGCTTGGGTCAACGTTTTTCTTCCAAAAATAAACAGTGTTGTGCAGCATGTTCGCTGGTCAACTGAGATGCGAACTAGAGGCCAAATTTTCTGGAAAATTTCACTAACTTGCAGTCGTACTGACACTTTTCCACAAATTAAAATCTAATTGCTTTAGTCAACTATACTTACTCTAATGTCTTTTTTCCTGGTGTGATCAAATTCTGGCACAATCAAGTGGGCACATTTTCAAGTTTTGTTCACATGTTTCAGTTGGGTGAAATGCAGTGATAGCTGAGGAATACGAAATTCACAGTAAAGTTCAGTTTCATTAAGAAATCAAAGCTATCAAATCACACTTGTGAATATTAGCATGTTTTTATTATTTTCACTAAAGAAACATACCCCAACTTAACTGACTTACACGTTCCCAGGTTACCATCATTACACTTTAATTTCTTCAGTTCTTTTTCAAAATATTAAAACTTGACATTGCAAATATTGGATGTCCCATTTCATTGTTGGCAATTACATAACTCCTTTGATCCAATGTCAAGTCTTCATCTTGCAGCTTCCTGAAACGTATAGTGGTTAGGAGCAGTATAATGCAATTCTGCATCCGATAGGCAGACTGGATCACTTTAGAAGCTTTTTTAGTTATAATTTTTCAGCATAATTCACAGGGAGGATTACATGATGTGGCACAAGTTTTGTTTAAGTTCTTTTATTTATATGTATTGGTATTTTGCACTAGTCCTGTGCTGTGAAAGCTACAGTTTAATCTTTGAGATAATACCAAATTTGGGCCTTTGTCCAAGTTGTTTTTTACATTTTTCATACTCATTCTTTTTTCTTCCACCAAGAATTTTTCACCTAGGGCATCTTTGATGACCAGTCTTGAAACCTTTTCACAATGAATGTTGTATAATTTGATGAGATTAATATTCCTTCTTGCCACGGAACTTTGATTTTGAGAGCCGTGTTCAGATGTTTAGTACATAAGCACTTGTGGCCACTAATGAATAATGTAGTTGGGATTTGTCATTGTATCATCCTGCAAAATGAAGGCTTGTACAACTTATTGCTTTTGCAGGAAATTTTTTATATAAATTTGCAAGATAGTTAGTGGGGACTTGTGTCTGCTTTCTCTCTGCATCATCAGACTTTCTTTTTTGTCTTTCCCAGTTTGGATTGCTGTTGTTATCACCATTGCCTAATGATATAGGTTCTACAGACTTTTGTGTCACCATTAGCATTTTATACTGGGTTCTCTTTATACTAAAAAATATTTCAAACATCACATTGAGATGTATTCCCAGCAGTGTGTTAATATACAGGACAGAGAACTCTTTAGAGCAGGTACATGTGCCATCACTCACAACCCACTTCCCTCTTTTACTTTTCCCTTACAAGAGAGTATCCACTTATAGGTAGACTCCATTACATGCATAACTGAATTCATCAGAGTGGGAAATATGAACAAAAAAATCATTCTCATTGCTAATCCTAATTTGCTCAACATTACAAAAAGTACCTCTGCAAGTTAGGTGTCAAAACACTGTGAGATCTTAGTTAGGTTCTCACAGCAATGCTCGTGGCAATAGCTGTTATGGTAGATGGACATTTTATGTTTGAATACCATAGGGCACATTGCATTTATGATGATTACACTTAACTTGTAAAACAAAAACAAGAATTTCACTTGACAAAACTTTTTAATTTGGTATTTATTTATTAAAGTGCTGCCTCCAGTAGGCATCAGTGACATTTTCATTGATCAAATTTCATTGAATATTGTTATTTATGGTGTACTAAAAATGTTGTTTGGAAAGAAAATTTAATAAAATATACGACTTCTTAAAAGTTGAGAATTTCATGCTGTTGATTCAAATTTGTGGGACTGATGATAAAATGGTGTATCAAGGCTTCAGTCGCCAATTTTGATTAGATTTTCTTCATATTCAACGATTAGGGGCCAGTTTGGGTACCTTTTTTAGGTTAGAAAAATGGTGTCCACATGACTCCGTGAGTTATTGAGGGAGAAGTGTATAATGACTACAGAGGGTATCACACATGTGGTCTGCTTAGATGCTCTATAGGTGCCCTTTTTATGTAGGTAAAAGATATTAAGCGGATTTGAAAGAAATGGTGAATCAGTGTGGAAAGAAAGAAAGATCTTTGTTTTATTGCACAGGTGATTCATTGTTATAAAGGATAAAATGGACATTAACCTAACCATTTATAGTCACTGGTCACCATATGTTGTACATGATTGCAAAGAGGTAGACATTAAACAGTCACTTGGTGCATTGAGCAGTTGGTTGCTATATCTAAGCTAATTTTATAGAAAATTTGAGAGGTCTGTAAACAGGTTCCCTCGATGGACAGACGGGTGCTATTTGCAGGTGTTTACCAGACCAGGTTTCACAAATTTACTGTCTCTTTTGTGTCTTTTATCTTCCTAATCACTCTTATTTTATATTACGATCCTGTAGGGTTAAACTTCACAATAATACCATCTCTCTTTTTTAAAGGAAACATAGAAGTCATTCACCAAGCAGCTCGGAAAGTGAAAATGACAGAGAGGATGAGGAAAGAAAGAAGGAGAGTGGGACCAGTGACTCAGATTCTGATTCAGATGCAGAGTCAAGCTCTAGTGGTAGAAAAAGTGTTGACTCTGGTGGTTCCGAGTCAGATGATAATCGAAAAAGAAGGGAAGTGCAATATGAACAGAGACACTCACAAAGTTTGGAGAAGAGAGTTTCTGGTGAGAGATCCAGAGATGAAATTAAGCAAAGGGACAAAGATGGGGTTAGAGGTCGAGATGGTGGAAGGTCTAGGTCATCTCCAAAGAGATCAGAACCATATCAACATGGTTCACAAGAACGGAGCAAAAGACATTCAAGGTCCCATTCACAGGGATCATTTAAGGGTAATGAAAGAAGCTATAGGGACCGAAGGCAGTCAAGATCTAAAAGTCCTCAGACAGACACCACTGGCAGAAAACCAATAAGTGACAGCAAATCAAGAAGTTCCGCACCGGAGTCAAAGAGGTCAGTGGAAGTGAGGAATAGGCCTCAAACACAATCAGGTTCATCATTATCAGATAGTCCCCCCAGGAAAAGAAGTGGTACTCGATCAGTTGAATCTGGAAGAAATAACAGCAGTTCTCAAAGATCCAGTGCTACTAAATCATCATCATTAAGAAATGTAGATCACAAAGAACCTAGATTCCCATCTGATAGCCCCAGACGCCAAAGAGATTCCCCTGGAAGACCCCAAACAAGTGGTCAGAATCGCTCAAGACAGAGATCTTCATCAGGAAGCCCCAGACAAAAGAGAAGTGGGGTTGAGAAAGATAAAGGTCAATCAATAAAATCCAGTCCTGTCTCAAAAGGTTCACCTTTGAAAAGTAGGATTCATGGGGTTCAGAAAGGGTCCAAAAGTATGTCAGCAAGCCCTTTGGTTGAAAGGCATGGACAAGACCAAAAAAGTAATCCCCAGTCAAGTTCCAAAAGTCCAGCCTCCTCAGCTGACAATATTCAGGATTTGAAAAGGTCTCAGAAGATTGACCTTAAAAGACAGAGGTCAAGGTCAGGGTCATCATCACCTGAAGAACAGGACAGTAATTCAAGAAGGAGCAAAGAAAGTAAGTCCGCCTCATTATCTAAGTCTCCAAGACAGTCATCCAGAACATCAAAATCAAACAAAGATAAACTATCCAGATCAAGATCTAGGTCTCGTGAAGTACCGACTCGGGCATCAGTTCCTGCAGAGTCCAATGTAAAGTCTTCAAAAGAACCAAAGAAAACACCCACAGAGGAAAAAACTTCAAGGTCAGGGTCAGGTTCTCAGTCTCCAGGTTCAAGGTCAAGACCTCAGTCAACCAACAAACAGGCAAAACCTTTAGGTGATAAGAGTGGTCGAATTTCAAGATCACAATCTCCCAAGTACCAGGACAGATCACCTAAGCAGAAGACCTTGTCAAGCTCTGTTCAGATTGTTAGGGTGTCCAAAAAGGATAGTGAAGATTCTTGTGAATCAGGTGACCAATCTAGAAGCCAAAGTCCAGTGAGAAGAGGCTCAATAAGTACAATGCATGATATGAGAAGATTTGAAAGTGAACCAGAAAGTGGCGAGATAACCAGTTCTGACAGTGAAGCAGAAGGAAGTATGATACCAGCAATCAGGAGTGCAGTGCAGGTTAGTCCTATTGAAAATTGATTCATTTGCTTTACAAGTTTAAATGCTTTCAACCTTTATGAGAAAAATGTAATTATGCAATATCATTTTACAAATGTAAAAGTTATGCCAATATAACTATATTTACATCTATATTACTTTTGACCATTTCAGTCTTGTGTGAGACGAGCAGATTTGTGCCATTAAAAAGTCACTATTGTAATTATTATTATTATTATTATTATTATTATTATTTAGACATATTGTCTTGCTATGTTGATAAATGATGAGACTTAAATGTCACTTTTCCAATACTGTCTTTGTCATGGTTAAGATTCTTTGAAGTTCAGAAGATTTACTTTAATTGACTTAAATGATTCGATTTGCTTTTTTTACACTACAGAAACCCAGGACTCCAGAACTACAAAGAGGGGACAGGCAAGTTTGTTTTGTAATTTTTGTGACCTCTTTAGTTGTGTGCATGCATACATGCCAACCATTATGTTTTTGGCATAATCATTACAATGTTTTTCACTAAACTGCATCTTACATGCAACTGTGTGTAGATTGCACTTTTTCAGTATATTCACCTCCCAAAAAAAATCAGAAAGTTGTTTCCTCATTTTTATTAATATCCCATTAATCCCACAGGTCATGTTCTAGAACAGATGGCTTCTAGATAACTACGACACAAGAGTACACTTTTCTGTAGACTTTGACCTCGTATTAATTGTTATGACTCATGTTTGTTAGAGGACCAATCTTTAGTGCATTATAGGTCACGTCTAATGGCTTTAGTACAGGAGTACACTAGACCTGCATGTACTTTCCTAACATTATCATTATATTCTGTTTATAGCAGCTGTATGGCATAGTTCAGAGAAAACAGACTGGTTTTCTAATTTTGAATCTTTGCTCTCCGATTCATTGTTTTGATTCATATTTGGTACAGAATCAGTGGATACTTATTTGGCGCTAAAAGTCAAGTTAGATGGATTCTAGTCATTCAGTGTGTGTGTTGGAGCAAAAATGTTTTCAAATAATTTCACAGCTGGATTAGAAAAAGACAAAAAAAAAGAACCCTCCAGTGATGAATACATGAATGACAATACTGCAATCCATTCTGGGGCAGCTTCAAGCCCATTGCAGGCTGTGGTAAGGATCTTAATATTGGGTGCTAAATGTCAAGTCAAATGGATTCTATTCGATGCGTATGTTAGAGCATAAATGTTTTTCAAATAATTTCACAGCTGTATTAGAAAAAGACAAAAAATAGAACCCGCCAAAGATGAATACATGAATGACATAATACAGCAATCCTTTCTGGGGCAGCTTCACACCCATTGCAGGCTGTGGAAAGAATCTTAATATTGGGCACTAAAAGTCAAGTCAAAAGGATTCTAGTTGATGTGTATGTTAGAGCAAAAATATTGATCAGATAATTTCACAAATGGGTCAGAAAAAAGATGAAAATTCCGCTACTCCAAAGATTTAAAATGAATACATGAATGACAATACAGCGTTCCATTCTAGCCCACATCATGCCCATTGCATGCTGTGTGGAGAGGATTTTAATATTGGTGATGGTGGAAAATTTTATGTGCATAAACACTTGAAAACAAAGAAACACATCAAATTAGCTCGTCTTGCTAACTCGATTACTAAGGTAACTTCTTTTCTGTAGCAGAATGCAATCACAGGCATGAATGCTATAAATGCAGAGGTGTTACTTACCGAGTTCTTAATAGAACATGGGCTACCCCTAGCAGTAGCAGACTATGTTGGTCTTCTGTTTAGACTGATGTTTCCTTATTCCAGAATTGCAGAAAAATATGCATGTGCAAGAATAAAATCATCTTAGATTTTTCTGTATTTAGCTGAAGATACTTCACCTAAAGTAGCACAAGCAATGAAAATTGGGCTGTTTATTATTGCCACAGATGGGGGCAGTGATTATTATAATAAAAAGTTATACCCCATCTGTATCAAATACTTCGACAACAAAAAAGGGCAAAGTCATGGGTCAGAGTTTTCTTCTTTCATTACCAGAATTAACAATAGATTACACTGGAGAAAACATTTTTGATCTGCTTGATAATACTTTGAAGAAACATGATATAAGTTGACAGAGCTGATAATGCATCAGCGTTTTGAATTGCAACATGACAGAATGTTGCTTTCTAAAGCTAAAACAGCTACATATGAAAATTTTGAAGCAGTAAATATGTTCAAAGACCAGAGGGGTAAATAAAATAGTCATTTTGTACATATGTTCATTGAATTTTTAGCATGTTATATATGGATTACTCTTTTTCTGCTTGGATTACTCTTTTCATCCACTTGGATTACACTTTTTCCTTTCCAGTGGTTGGCATGTGATCTGTGTGTGCGTGTGTGTGACTGGCAGTTAGCTGTGAAATGAAAGGCATTAAAGTGTTGCTTGCTTTAAAAGTGTTTAATATGTCATCTTTTATCAATTTTGTTTGAAGAAAGAAAAAAACATGTCTACAAACTGAATCTTAGTCTTCTTTTCTTGCTCATTTTCTAAAAATAAAAAAAGTCAGTCCCAAAAAGGCAAATACTTGATAACAGTTTCATTTGTGACTGCGTTCTTTTTAATTCTGTCATTCATTGATGCAGTAGTAGCAGATAATGTATCACCGCTGTTAAAATGTAGTATTTTGTTGTTAAAATGTAGTATTTTGTTGTGGTAAAACCAATTTTAAATACCTAATTCTTAACTGCTACTGTTGCAAAAATTCCCTCCTCCCATCTGTGATGTCATGTACTCCAGGTCCAAGTCGAAAGAGAATGCTGACACTGACTAAAGAGGCAGACTTGAAACATGTTGTTTTTAATTTGGCCCTCCAGTACAGGTACTAACTGGAACATGTTGTTTTCAATGCTGGCCCTCCAATACATGTACTAATTGGAACATGCTGTTTTCAATGCTGGCCCTCTATTACATGTACTAATTGGAACATGTTATTTTCAATGCTGGCCCTCCAGTGCATGTACTAACTGGAACATGCTATTTTCAATGCTGTCCCTCCAGTACATGTACTAATTGGAGAAGAGAATCATTTAGCTTGGGCATGGAAGTATTGCATAATTAATTTCAGTTTACATCTCTCTCCACCACCCCCCAAAAAAAAAATTTCAAAATTGTTCTAGCACTGCATATTCTTTGCTTTTGTGGGCAAGACACCATAACTTGCAGAACACTTCCAAAATTTATACATGATGTAAGTTAGAAATCAGCTTATTGAAATTCATATGCCATTGTAGTTAACACTTTAGTCCTGTCAGTGCATTAATTGATGCCCCTGTGATTTCAGAAATAATAGTTTGGAAACAGAAACAAGGGATGGCTCTGATTCCAGAAAAAGACGTAGATTTGACACTGAAGATGAGGGGCATGGAGGAGGTAACCGAGAACGGAGAATGGATGACAGGTAAAAGTAAAGTGATAAGAAGACTTAAGACTATCACACTACTGTATGTAATCACATATAAGTAAAGTCCGACTGCAAACGACATAGATCCTGATTTGCTGCCACATAATGCGCCAGCAGATCATGGTCTGTTTTGTTTCTTCTACAGATTCCTCCTAGTAAACTGCATAGACCACACATCTACTTGCACATTATGCGATGGCAGATCTGGGTATGTGCATATTTAGTAATGACTCAACTTATAAGTGAATGTTGATGTTATTTAGCATTCTCATTAAGAAAAGCTTCTTGTTGCATCAGTGAAAACACCAAAAATGCTAAGAATATTTTTAGGTCACCAGCCTAAAAGGTCAAGTGGACTTAATGATCCATCATGCTTCCTCTTTCGCATGACTGCATATAATTGTTATTTACAACCTTTCCCACAATTTACCCATTGTGTTTATGAACAGCTGCCAGTTGTAATAATGTGTCTGCACGCACCGTCTTGTTCGAGTTGCAACTTTTTTGTTTGCTGTACTTCTTTTTGTCTCTTCTTATCAAGGAATTCAGTTTCTATGATATGAATTTGTTGTACATATGTGGTAATTTCAGTAAAACATCTCATGGATCATCATGCATATGTACGCTGTGAAAAGCCCAATAACAGGATTTACTTCCTGGATATTTACATGGGATGCATTTGTAGGATTTGCAATGACTTGCAAACTTAAATGGGTGTTTCTTTAAAATAAAATGTTTTAATCAAAGTTTCCATTAACTAACATGTTCAAAGGTAAATAATGTAGTTTAAAGACATTTTTCTCAGCATTACCAGTAAATGAACCCAACAAATATCATTGTGTAATGTGTGCTTTAAAAATTTCTTGCCAAGTGGTACATAGTTTTTAAGAAAACAAATCCTACTAAAAGTTCTTAAGCTGAGTTGTTGAAATATACAATTTAATTGAAACAGGTGGTTCCTGCATCATCGACAGCTGCATGAATGAATATTTGCATGTTCAAAGATTTTGTAAATATTTACAGGCTGTGAACTGAACTGAGCTATAAAGACATGTAAATGTTGCAGCATTTGAGATGAAGGCCATTGTAAATGCCTAACAGGTCACAGGAGAAAGTTATTTGGCAAGGTCACTTTCAGTTTCCTTTAATCTCGATTGTAGTTTATTACTACAAGGGAGCAAGAGAGAATGCAGTCCCTGGATCTCTGTCTTCAAAATCTGCCACATCCCAGTCTTACTTAATTTTCAACTGGTCTCGCAGTTCTGTCAAAATCATCCAATCCACTACACATGATCCATTTGTCCTTTAGATGAAACCAAAGAAGACCAATGTGATGAGGTCAGCCATCTGCAGATCCAAAGGCCTAGGTAGCTGACACCTGTTTCCCATTTTGAATGGTATTGCTAAACATGTCTTTCCCCTTACCCTTCAGATTCCTAACTCGGGTTTGGTACTAGCCACTGCCTCTCTTGGTGCTCAGCATTAAGTGTTAATGTTATGACTAGCTGGCCTGGTGTCAGGTAATGTGACTGGGTGGGACATGATGCTACATGTCTGCTTCATAATACCCCAGTACTTGACATAACTATAAACTGCCATACTGCAGACATCATAGTGATATGACTAAAATTGTTACTACCTCCTTAGTCTGACCTCATGTCGGAAACATCATGGATCAGCTACCTCCTCAAACTGACGTAATGTTGGAAACATTAATCAGCTACCTCCTTAATCTATGACCTCAGGTAGGAAATGTGATGGATCAGCTGCCTCCTTAATCTATGGCCTCAGGTAGGAAATGTGATGGATCAGCTGCCTTCTTAATCAATGGCCTCAGGTAGGAAATGTGATGGATCAGCTGCCTTCTTAATCAATGGCCTCAGGTAGGAAATGTGATGGATCAGCTGCCTCCTTAATCTGTGGCCTCAGGTAGGAAATGTGATGGATCAGCTGCCTTCTTAATCAATGGCCTCAGGTAGGAAATGTGATGGATCAGCTGCCTCCTTAATCTGTGACCTCAGGTAGGAAATGTGATGGATCAGCTGCCTCAATCTATGGCCTCAGGTAGGAAATGTGATGGATCAGCTGCCTCCTTAATCTGTGGCCTCAGGTAGGAAATGTGATGGATCAGCTGCCTTCTTAATCAATGGCCTCAGGTAGGAAATGTGATGGATCAGCTGCCTCCTTAATCAGTGACCTCAGGTAGGAAATGTGATGGATCAGCTGCCTCCTTAACTCAGTCTTACCTTATATTCTATCACTACCATTTGCATGTTCTAAGAAATATCACCCTCATGGATGGGAGAACATAGACCAGAAGAGTGGTTTCTCTGCCCTTGCAAATTTTGACTTGCCTTGAGGCTATTTCCAGCAAAGTCATTTGATATGGAATTTGATTTGTGAGAAGTACCACTCTTTAACCAAAACTAGGTAACTGCAACCTATATTTCGGTACTTCAGTGGCCTGCATAAACCTTTGTGTCTAGCTGAGGTTCTTAAACATTATTACTGCAAAGTGATGTAACATTAGATGCATCACAAGAAGACCATTCAGACAAAATTAGGCTTTGCAGTGTAGACATACCACCATTGGTGATTTTCTTTTTAGTACTAAGTTGTGAGAGACCTTGTCATATGGATAAATGGACTGTATTGGTCACCCATTCTGAGGAACATCTGTGTTTAAAGAACTCCAATCATATCTGTTCATAATTTTTTTTACAGTGACACAAAATGAAATAATAAAGAGGACACCTTAGCATCAACAGCTGTGAACATTTGATCAATATTTGGCAAGTTGTTTTAATGTTGTGAGCTGTAATAACTCTTCAGGGGAGATAACTCGTCACAACCTTTTTTGCATTTTTCTGGTGTGATGATATGGGGAATACTAATTTATAATAATTTTTAATGTTACTGAGGACCCTTCTTTTATTTTAAATAAAATACACTTAAATGAACTCTGATCTTCAAACGATTATTTTTGTATATGGGAATGAATGATCTCATTCATATTGCTGAAAAAATGGTAGCATTGAGGTTTCTAGAGAAATGAAGGAGAAAAATCTCCAGTTTTAATATATTCTTAGTTTCCACATTATTTGAAACCTGTCTAGTTATATGAATAAGGTCATCAGATATACTGGGATTTGAAGAAATTAATTTTTTTTTAAATGTCATTCTCAGTTTTCATTGCTCATAAAATAATTCAGCATTTGTAATACCAACAGCACCTTTATACTTTAAATTTGCAATGTACAGTAAAACCTGTTATGAGAAACCGCTCCCTCTGTCAACAAAAAACGGTCTCACAATACAGGTGGTCACTCATAACAGGTTTGTACACGAAGACCAGTTTCCAAGGTCCAGTTTTAGAACAATTTAAAGAAAAATACTACAGTCACTGCACATACACTCTATTCTTTATTAATAGTTCTTGCTAACAAATTGTATGCATTCATCTGAAAACAAAATTATATAGCAATGAAGATATACTTCTATCATTAAACATGGAATCCCATTTGCATTTGAAGATCACATGTACATGTATTAGCATATGAAACTGTTTCTGATTAACTCATTTTCCTTTACAATACCCAAAATTTGTTTTACCCACGTTTAAACCGCTCTTTTGCAAGTTCTCTGCTCTTTTCACTTCTTTCAGTTACAGTCACTATTTTCTCCAGCATTAAAATTTTGTCTCTTTTTAGTTAGAGGTTCTTCCATTATTATTAAGGTACTAGGTGTTAACATTATGAGTGCTCAGTTGTAATACTGACTGTAAAGATGGTTTTGTCTAGGCTTTGGGAAAATGTGACAATTCTATACATGTGCATTTGCATATTTAACAAATAATGAAATTTAAAGAAACAGTTATCTCCTCCAAAAACAGAATCATTTACTAAGAGAAAAATGTCAACGGCTTAACTCAAGGAAGACATACAGGAATTAACTCTGTAAATAAAGTGTACAACCTGGTCGCACCAACTTGAATAGACAACAGCTTGATGACTGGGATGTGATCACTGTAACATCAGGGGAAAAAATATAAAAGAAACAACAAACATCACAAGCCTTTAACACTATCAATCGAATCCCACAAATGATTCTCTCTTGCTGATGTAATAGTCAAAGACCTTATTCACCCGCAGCAATATGGATTAACTCTAACGCAAACAATATATGCAACCACTACCTTAATGTTGGCACTACAGTGGCAAATTCACAACACGTACATTAGCCTGGTATACTGACTGTACCATCTGTCACTATATACAAACTGGTTACCAGAATCTGTTTGGGCAGGGTGGTGGTGGTTGATGTGTGTTTTTTGATCAGAACAATCTTTACTATTCAAGTGATCATTGTTACAAATGATTACCTAATGGTCAGTGGCGTCTGTCTCTGTTCTCGCAATAAGGTCATTCATAGAGCTGGATACTGGGTCCTACTCGTACATATCAGCAGTAGCTACGATTGTCCTGCTACGATAAGGCCGGGAACCAGGCTAAGTGCTCGAATACTCAACAGGTACTTTAGTCTGGTTTACAATAGAAAATATGAAACACAATAAGCATATCTACAAAATTTCAGATACCAGTAGCCAGTCTCTTGTTCTTTTCCTTTTTTTTTTTTGTTTTAGAATTTATAAGCGCTCATTGGATTAAATAAAGGTTGGTGGAGTTTATCCCTGTTTTTGCAATGCGGTCATTCATAGCAGTGTCAAAATGCATATTTTGCCAAGACATCATGGTCACTGGTCGTGTTGAGCAGGTGGTCGCTCATGACAGAGTGTTTATATAATAAATTGTTCCGTTACTATTGTGGTAAAAAATGACAGGTGGTCACTCATGGCAGAGGTCGCTCATAATAGTTTTTATTGTAATTAATTTGTATTGTTTGAGATCACATTATTGAATACATCTTTCATAACTTCAATGTCATCATCAGAATTCATGATATATATATATATATATATATAAAAGTTCTTAACTAGTTTCGATGGAATTTTCACTCTTATTGATGTTAAGACATTATATTTATCATATTTATTTCTAAATTTTCTTGTAACTTTACAAATGGGATAAATTAAATGCATTTTTCATGGAATCATTCTATCATGCTTTTAAAGATTCATTTGCATCTAATTATTGCAGAGATTCCTATTCTGTAAGAGGAGAGGAAAGAGATGATTATGGTTTAAGAAAAAGACCCAGATATGACGACAGAGAGAGAGACGACAGAGATGTTGCTAGAAGGAGAGATGAAGGAAGTAAAAGCCGCCCTGATGACCAGAAACGGGAAGAACGGTTAGAATTATTTATTTTGTCTTTTTGAAATTATCTCTATATGAAAAAAATGGATTTATTTTGTTTTGCTTTTCTTTTGAGAAAGAACTAATTTTTAGTCACAAAAAGTGAACCAAATCAAGGGACATTTGCAGGAACTTTGATCTCAACTTGTATTTACTGTCTTCATTGCTCTCACTCCTCAGTGGTTTTGGAAAATTTCTTGCATACATATAAATTTGGTGCAAATGTGTTACACAGAGGTTGCATATTGGATATTAGGATGTGTCTTCGGGGTTCAGGAACACATTAAGCTGAAGATTTTAAAGTGACTGGCAGAATAAAAACACTGCATTTCTCATAATTTTGATAGTATTAACTGAATACCTCATGCTGTCATTCCAGACATCTTCAGTGTCATTTAAGAACCCGCTTATACTAAGGTATTTTCATTTTTTGCTCACCAGGTCGTAGAGTGAGCTTCTAGTATGGCCATGCATCCATCATCTGTCCCGTCAACAGTTGATTGCTACCAATGTGAAGACCATATTTCTGATCCAGTTTCAGTCAGACTTGGAATATGGGATAATTTTTATATTGAGCAATATTATTATTTATTATTGTGGTTATTGCATCTGATTGGCTATCTTGTCACCACTTTTTATGCCATGTGTTTGATCTAGAAAAAATTATATTTTGAGAAGAGTATGAATATTCTCGTGGTATTCTTTGTTAGAAGTAGTTATCCTTCATCTGTAGTAATACATATATGTTAATATCAGATTTTTTGTGTATTAAAAAGTATATTGTACGGCGTCACTACTGCTTTGATTCAAAAGTCATCTTTTCTGTATCACCATTCATTTCATTGACTGCTGTCGCTGCTTTGATCTGATCATCAGGACCATCAGAATCAACATATCTAAACTGCTTTGTTTTTCTGACTTTTTTTTAATAAAAAATCATGAATAATCAGTTGCATTTTTATGAAATCATTGTACCATGACAACTGGATTTCAGTTCCAAAGTCAAGTGACTGGTTGTGTGTATTAAATGAAAACCACATGAGCTGATACAATAAATTTATTACTTGTGGTAGACCAGTCTGCCTATGAATGCCACTCTTTGTTGATTGCACAGAATTCAAAAATACCCTATAAGATATATATATATGTTGACCAAATTCCAACATCTGTCATCTTTTTTACTATGTATATAATGGTTATAGTTTTGCCTCATTTTTGTTTATTTCTGATCTAGATTTGCATAATTTTTACATATCAAAACTAAAAATAAACATAAGCATTGGTCAGTTTTAGAGTCCACTTCTTCAGAAGAAAAGTACTTTGTAGAAACTGCTTGTCACATGCCAAAACTACATTAACATATTTTTAACACAAATGCATTATTCAATATGTGTTTAATGTACATATATACATTCAAACCAGTCTGCAGCAGTCACTCATGGGAAAAGGCAAAAGTGGCCTTTGTAGACAAGTGACTTCTGAAGGCAGGTTTAGCTCTCAGATATTTGGTTCATGTCAAATGCTTGTACTATGCACAGAATAGCATTAGCATTATTATTAAATAGTATCATTATTATATTTCATATATTGTTATTAGCAGTATGCTACTAAGATACGTCTATTTAGTTTAGCTATTTAGCATGAAGAAAAATAACAAAATGTAATAAAATATTTTCAACACAAGAATACTGGATCCTCACATGGATTTTTTACTTACCAAGACAAGAAGTGTTTTCTTCTCTCCATCTTTGCTAGCCAAGGTTCTGATGTGATAGCCCTATCTACACCTTGGTGTATCGAGCAGATATTTCTGTGCTTCGGGTCCGTGAATTCATTGGATGCGGCTGCAAGTCACCGCATCCAATCAAAATTAGGTTGTTCAAATTTGAACACTGTTCCAATATATTTGAGACATGGGGAGCACACAACTTGAATGGACTGATAAATAAGCAATTTTTCACTGCCGGTCCATGTTTGCACAAATACCTTTCACTCAAATAGACCTATAATGGCTTCCTTCTGGTACATAGTCATACTTTCAATGTTAAACTTACAAAGTATCCTTTTTAGGTCAATTGTCTCCATAATTTTCAGCTGATGTACAATGCACCATGCTGTTGGGTAGTTGGCATTACATACTAAGGCAGGCAACTTTTGAAATCCAGTAGATGTCACTATTACCAGGCATCGATATATCTGTTCGATCTGGCAAGGAGTTGATAGGGTTATCATATTGGAACCTTGCCTAGTGAAAATGTCTTCTCTCCTGTAGAGATGTAACTGTGTACATTTATCTTTACCCAACTCTGCTTGTCATTTAATGTCTCATAAAACCGATCTGATAATTTAAATACACCCCCATCAAATCAAGAAAACTTCAACTGTGTACATGCTTTTGTTTATATGTGTTAAGTCTCTCTCCCTCTCTCTCTCCCCCCCCCCACCTTGCTGTCTCTCTTGCAGATACATTTCTCATGATCAGTTGAAATGGTTCCTAAATAAAATTACTAATTGACAGTTTACAAGTAATTGTGAAACAGACACCTGACTTGTCTGGGCAGCTTGTATAAATAGGCATGAAAACAGGTGTTCACACTCTAAACAATTGATGGATTAAGCACTTGCTCAAACTCACCAAGATCAAAAGACCGCTTTTATTGTGAACTTTAAAGATTAAGTAATGAAAAGAAGCTTCCTGGGGCTATTGCTTTAGCACCTACATGGTTAGTCCAAGTTTTCTCTGACCTTTCCCACTCCATTTTTGATAGTTGACATTTATGTTGAGGCGTAGGGTCAGAGCCAATTACCATTTGAAAAGTTGGAATTTGCTGCCACCATGCTGTGGTGGCATAGGGTAGCTGCTTACCAACAGGTCTAGTAAATTTAAATGACGTTACAGTGAGTTGTACCAGCATGAAATCAATTGGGAAATTGTTTATTTTCAGAGAAAGCACAATTATTAAAATCGTTATATATTTAATCCACTGAAAAAAGAGATAAGAATACAGCATTGATGACATTTTTTATCTTGTACTTGCCATTTGCATTTCTAGTCAAATGACAAGTCTTCAAAACCCACATGTCAATGACATCAGAGGTCCAGTAGCCACATGCTATCAGCAATAAACCCTGTTGCAATTAAAGTCACATATTGTTTGTGAAAGAATGAAGGACACGTGATTCTCGACATATTTTTCTGAGAACAATGTCCAGAAACTTGCCACTGTCACAGCAACTTGGAGATTCATTAAGAATATTTTACTTGTCACTGATGGTTTTGTTGTATCATGAGACAACCGCATTGACATGTGCTCTCTACTTGATGAATCATGTTTTGTCAGAAACCTTTAAATTTCACTGGATTATGGTAAAGTACAATTGAAATATAGTTTTAGACATCAATTCACATAATATACCTTTATATCTACCATTCCTTACAAGAAGTTCAATTTGCACGCTTGGTGCAGTCACCACTGATACACTCTAGTGACCACAGAAGGCCAGGTGAAACCACTGCTTGGTTAAGAAACACCTGGATGCTGGCCATGGAAGACAGGTGACTGCCAATTACATGACATTTATATAGGAGTTTTGTCCTTGGGGAGGGGTATGTTAGAATGACTGTTGTGGTCAGGTGACCACTGAACTCGTGACCATTAAGACATGTTTGACTAAATTTAAAGAGACAGAGATAAGTAGGTAAATGGATATATAATTATTGTTTTATATGTAGCCACTAACTTTATTGAAAGTTTCTTTATAAACTAAAATGTTTGAGCAGACTTGCAGATAAAGGGAATCCAGTCCTTTTGCATACATGATTTTTCATTTAATCGGTGTTCTCACTAATGCAAAAATGTTCACCTAAGGGCACATTACAGATCTGAAAGAAACCTGGTGATCAACAAATTCACAAGGGCATATGAGATTCCTGACTTGCAAATTAATGGAGTTAATTAGGTTTATTTTCATTAAAGCAAAAATATTACTAACTTCATTTTCAGGTTAACAAAAAACATTTTTCTAATATTTGGAGTTGTTAAATATCTTACTACTGGATCCATCTGTACATTATCATTACTTTTCTTTAAGTCTAAATTCTTATTATGACATCACTGGGTGGTGTTATGCCAAAGATAAAGAAACAATACAGACCTCTGAATTGACTATGTACATCTTTAACTGCTCACATTGAAGAAGAAATGGTTGATTGTAATGGGGATCTGTATGACTTTAGCACTACAGTGGCAGTTATATTATGTGCTTTAATTTGCATGCAAAGCTTACAAAAAAAACATTTTGTAAACAAATGAGATTATGTTGTACACATAGCCCACTATAAGAACAATCACCCTGTAAATTAAAGAAGAGGAGGGGGAATACAACAGCAAAATGTTGATATATTTAGTTAAGTTTGGAGAATTCACTTGATAAGTTAGAATCCTATATTCTTGATTAACATTGGCTATTTGACACTAGTCATTTAAACTTAATTTTCATTAAAATGAGAGACAAATTTGGTCAGCACAAGAAAAATTTCAGCTACAATTAGCAGCCTAATGACATATATTGGTAAGCAAACAGTACACAAATTGTGTTCTTAATAATTAAGGGGGAAAAGGTTTTTCTTATTGGGACTGCTGTTTTTAAGGCTGGGACCTTTTTCGGGAAAGGAGTCCTTAGGTACAACTGTCAAAATCCAGTGGAGAACCCGGAAATGGAGCTGAAGTGTGTATAAACTTTTTCTTAACGCATTTGTATCACAAAAGTCCAGCAGATGATCTGATTTTGGAACCACCCACCCACCCATTCTGTGGTTAGTATCCTCTTTTATTTATGTACAGCGAGTTTATTCACCATAGAGTCTGTGTTCCGACTAGTGTTTGATCAAACCGCTTTTGAAAGAATGTTTGATCAGACCATTAAGATGTGTGGTTCTTCTGGTTCCCAATATGACAGAAGGGAGGAAAGTGTATCTTGCAATACAAAAATGAAAACCAAATTATAGGATAAAACAAAGGTGAAATTTGGACATAAAATGAGTGTCTGTTCTGAACTCTGTGTGTGTGGGTGTGGGTGTGGGTGTGTGTCTGTGTGTGTGTGTGTGTGTGTGTGTGTGTGCATGTGTGTGTGTTACAGACAATCTGTTAATGTAGAATTATTTGTCTTCCTTTTATGGCAGGGTATTGGGAAAAAGACCAGCAGAGGAGAATAAGGAAAGTGAAGTGGGGAAACCAGAAACTGTAGAGCCAGCAGAAAAGAAGGCCAAAACTGGAGGTGATATTCTTACAGGTCGAACTGGGGGAGCATATATTCCACCTGCAAAACTTAGGGCCATGCAGGCAGCCATTACAGACAAGTCCAGGTTAGTATGTTATAGCAGAAAGAATTATATTTTTAAAAAAATACAAAATTGTTGTGTGATCTAGTATGCACTTATTTTTCAGCCTGCTTACGAGGACAAAAAAACATTCAACACAAGCAGACCAAAGTTGATGGAAAGTATTCTGGCATGAAGGTCATTCATATCTGTACAGATGAATGTGATCCCCATCATTTATGAACACCATAAATAAAAAAAAAGAAAAATCTTCAAAGGACTCCATGTATGCAAAAGCTCAATAGCATTTGACCAAATTTGATAGAAAGCATCTGGGCATTAAGTTCTTCTACTCATCAGATATGGCCACCTCTACTAACAGTATAAAATATCTTTATATCTTTTCAGAAACTGCTCATCAGAAATTGACCAAATTTATTGAACATTTTGGCTCAAATGACTTTCAGATTTATACAAATGATGCTATATTGCCATTCAATATTGAAACATGTGCTAAAAAAAGGAAATCTTTTGAAAGATTTCTTAAAAATCTTTCATCAGATGCATAAAGGGTTTTTAAATTCCTATACATTGTGCCAGTCTGCCATCAAATATGACCACTGCTGCTAAAAATAAAAAAAGCTTCTAGTAACTTCTATTAAAAAAAAACTACTTTCAGAATTTCACCAAATTTGACAGGAAGTGTCCTAGCTTGAAGACCTTTCACATTTATAGAAGTGATGACATGCAAATATGGTTGCCATAATTTAAAAAACACAATAGAAAATGACAGAAAGAATCCTCACATAGATGGCTGACACAATTTGACAAAAGATGTTATGTCATCATCTAGATCATATATATAACGAACCCTGAAGCAGTTATTTTCATAACACATGTAATCAGCAGCATTAGGAAACATTTCTACAGAAAGCATCTTACTGGTTCTGACATTATGTCTACCATTCACAGACCTAGAGTGATTGGGGTTGGTCTGTTATGTGTCATCTGTCCAATACCTGCTGTCTGTCATCCATACAGCTCATAAAGGTAGATCGTGTTCAACAAGAAAACTCACAATGTTTCAGTGTTGGTAGCTTGCAGCTCTTCCGTCAATGGCTTGAAATATTCCAGAGCTGAAATCTGCTGTAGTTCTTAATTTTCCCAACTTCTATGTGCTTTTTGCTACCAATGTGCTTCCTCACATCATCTCTGCTACCATGCCAATGCTAAAATTTGTGGCACACTATGTGCAAAAGGCATGATGTATATTGGTGTTTGATGGCTGAATGCAGGGCCAATTTTTGGTATATTCCAAACTAAACTTTACTTTTTGTGCAATAAATTTCTTTTTCCTTGGTGGTGAAGACATTTTCAATATCGATGCTGAATGGTAATTCAAATTAGTGTTGGTGGCGCATGCGCAAAGCCAATTAAGTAATATGTGAAATAGTGGTTTATACCTGACCTCTCTGCCTTTAATTGCTGCTATTTAAACTGCCCAATGGATAGTTTTACATCAGCTCCAATCATGATTGTTTACCGTTTAAACATGCTACATGTAATGGGCATATACTTAAAGTAGTGGCTTTTTGTTTTTTCTCTTTTGTTTCTTTTTGTTTTTGATGATTACTGAAAATGTTTTTTCTCAAAACATGACAGTGTCACTGGGTTTGGGAGTACAAAATAGTAATTTCAGTAAAACATGCTATGATTAAATGTGATTAAAATCAGATCTCAATTTCACATAGGACAGTTGTGAACTGATTTAGATTGCATCGTGTTATGGCAGGTATATTAGCATCTTGAAAATACATTGACACATTTCGTCAGCGCAACCCAAGTTTCCTCAGGCAAATTAAAATATATTTCTACAAGCCCGACAGGTACCTCACTTAGAATACAGGACAGGCCCGATCTGAAATGAGAGGAGCCCCCAGGCATTGGGCTATCAGATTTTTTTTAGCACTGTCTTGTCCACTTTTATTCTTTGTTTTTATATACATATGCTGCTTGGCATAATCAACTGGCTGCCAACTAAATCACCATCTACTTTTACATCCAAGTCATCTACTTTTTACAGCTAAATTACCATCTACTTTTAAGGCCGAATTTAAATCTACTTTTACAGCTAAATTACCATCTATGTTTGCAGCTAAACTACCATCTACTTTATAATACATTTACATTTTATGTTATATTATTATATTGGCTTGTTCTTTTAATTTAGATATGATTATTGCATGGATCATTATTATGACAGGACTATAATGGACCATTATATGTGCTCATCTTTACTATTACAATGTTTAATGCACCATCATATGTACTCATCTTCACTATAACAATATTTAATGCACCTGACTGCTCTGGTGGCCTAAGTGATTAGAGCATCCACCATGGATGCAGGAGTTCACAGGTTCAGACCCAGCCGAGCCATACCAAAGACTTATAAAAATGGTACTTGCAGCTGCCTCACTTGGCACTCAGCATTAAAAGGTTAGTGTTTGAACTGGTTGGCCTGGTGTCAGGATAATGTGACTGGGTGGAGCATGATGCTAAATGACTGTGGCATGTTGCTATGCCCCAGTGCAAGATGTCACCATAAACTGCCACACTGCAGATATCTTAACAGTATGAGTAAAAAATTGTTAAAGCTACATTAAAGAGCCAAATCACATGCATGCATGTTTAATCGACCATTATATTCACTTATCTTTACTATAACAATTTTAGAATGACCATTATAATCATTTGTCTTACTGTGACAATACTAGAATACCATTATATGGACCATCTTTACTATAACAATATTGGCAAGACCATTATGTGCACTCATCATTACTATAACAATACTGGAAGGGCCATGTGTTTATTTTCCATCTATTTTTATCTTCACATATACCGTATTTACGGTATGTTTTCGGACATGGTTTGTTTTTGGACACAGTTTTTTGGGGGCAAATATAATCTTTAAATGCTTTGTAAGTTTCGGACATTGCTTCGCTATAATTTTTTTTCTACAATTTATGTTTTCGGACACAATCTAAGAAGATCTGCTGCGTCATTTGAAAGTAAAATTCACAACATGTTTGCCATTAATTTAACTGATACAAAGTTCGCTTCATTTGGTCACCAATTATTTAATGTGATCATGAACTTCCATGAACTAATATAATTTAAAATTCTAAATTGTATGTATGTATGTAAGTATGTATGTGTGGCTAACAAAAATACGATTGGTTGTCAGTGTAGACATCGTTACACACGAAACCACTTCAGGCAGGTGTGACAGTTATGGCTTTGATTAGAAACCATGACCCTGCTTTATATCATTAAACAATACATCAGAGAGTCGGTATGGATTAGAAAATTCATTGGCATCGTGCAACAAAACAAACCCCTTATCCCCGAGGCATTATGTACCATGGTTTAAACGTAGTTATTGTTCTACAGCTAATAAACCTCTTTGTAGACAATAAATATTGATTGTGGGTGCTGCATGTGCAGTAGATCGTGTGTTCTTTTAACAAAATCCAGATGGCTGCCTTTTATTTCTGAACACACCTGTCAAAGAAATCCCACAAATTATATTATTAACAATTATCACCTAGATACCTTGAAATCTCTGACATGCATCAAAACAATCTTTGAGCAGTCGATTGTTTCGAGTCGGCAAGCTCTGCTCATTTTGAAGCTACCCTCGACTAGGTGGGGAAAAAAAGAGAACCACAACAAATAGATCACCCTTATTAAAAAAAAATAAAAACATATTAATCACGCCGACTTGTATGTTGCAACTTGCTATTTTTACCCTTCCTAGGCGTGCATCCAACACTCACCCCATATGGAGCCTCTCACTTGGTGCCCTAAGATTAGCCATCATACATGTACCGGTATTTCTACCCTTGATACTGAAATGTTTCTGTATACACCACTCCCTCGATAACTCACGCACAACGGGGTCCACAAACATAGACCACGCTATAAGCGAGAGTGCAAGTTGCCGAGGAACCTCCAAAAATTGAAAAAAATTGCTTGGACATCGAGAAAACAGCGGGGGGGTGTCGGGGTTAGGGAACATCGCTGTTTAATGACTGAATCCTCATTTTACATTCACGTCAATAATAATTTTTAATAACGCACTTTTTCTAATGAAGTTGTTCGTTATTCTGTTTAAATAACATTTATTTTCAAAATGTCCAACATGTGAAAGATCATTCCAACTGGTTTCAACAACCATTACATTTACATGAAAACATGTGTGTATTACATCACTGCTTTTTGTTTTCTTGATGAGTCTGGTTCCCAGAGTGGTATGGCATTGTATCCTTTCCAAATTGGGAGTGAAAAGAGCAGGGAACTAGACTAACTGTTGATACACCACCAAACAAGATTCCTTTTGTTCTAAAAGCAAGCAAAATTTTCGTGAGACAATCCTCTACGTCGAATCTCAATTTTTGTGCTGTTCAATTATTACAGTATTGATATCGTGATTTCATTGGAAGTAATAATGAAACTTTTTATCATTCTTAAGGATATCTCAAAGTGCCAGTTCAAGAATTCTCTGAAACTCGCTTGCCCACAATGGTCCGTATCTGTGAAACCAAGCTCTTTATTTTATGAAGTATATTATTCTTTTCGCGTGGTTGCCATGCTATCTTTGATCACAGTTACCAATGAGTCGGTTAATTTAAGGTAGTTTATGTTACATACACAATAACATCTATAACAGTGTTCAATTGATCAACTGAAGTGAGTTCACCCGACATACGACCAGGGCAGTTAGATTTTAAGTTTGTAGGATTTTCGTGCCTTTTAACTTTTCTTTTATTTCACCTCCATTATTTGATTCAAAAGACATAATTAATGTGATAATACAAAGGAGGCCAGCTTTTAATTCAGTGCAACAATGCAACAAATACTTCTGCAAGTCAGTTATCAAAACGCGGTCGGTACCTAAATAGGTTCTCAGAGAAATACTCGCGGACATAGCTGTTACAGTAGATTGACACATTTTACATTTAATTACAAGAGGACACATTGCATTTATGATGATTACACTTAAAAGGAACTAGAAGATAGAATTAGAACACAAATTTCAATTGATAAAAAAATTTAATTTTTAATTTATTTATTAAAGTACTGCCTCCACTCGGCGTAAGTGACATTTTCATTGATCGAAATTTCCTTACATATCGTTAATTGCGGTGTACTATGAATGTCACTTGGAAAGAAAATGTAAAAAAAATTGTATGCCTTATTTTTAAATTTGGTATTTCATAATGTTGATTAAAATTTCCAGGTCCTATATACCGTTTTCAACAATAAAACGAGTGATATATCAAAGTTTTTGTAGCTAATTTTGATTGCGATTTCCATAAAGTTCATAAAATAGGGATCTATTTTGTGGGTAATTTCTGGTTTTAAAAAATGGGATCCACGCCTGACCCAGTGTTATAAGCGGGTTCGCGAGTTATCAGGGCGCGAGTTATGAAGGGATTGGTGAATATATGCTCAGAATCATATTTCCAAAATCTTTTTATTTAGTTTGTATTAATATCTTAATTACACAGACATAAAGCTTGCGTATGTTTGTTTGTAAGGTATATTTTATTGATCACTGATTGGTAGAGGGTTAAACTGTGGATTGCAAGATTACTAATATGGCAGTTCTTTTGGAAAATACGCACACAATCATGGCTCTAATACATGTGTGGTTGCGTTTTCTGGTGGATGGACATGTATCAAATAGACAAAATAGGAAAGTAATGCTTGTTTTTCATTCATTATCCTTTCCGTGGTGTTAGACAAAATACTTGTTTTACTTCATGGCGGCATGTCGTCATGTGAGCTAACAGTAACTTCATTACAGGGGGGGGGGCAAAAATTTATCTTCCCCTGTTTGTTTTCGGACACCTAATTAAAGAATTTAATATGTATTCGGATGACTAAAAAAGTAATTATTTGTTGCTGTCCGAAAACATGCCGTAAATATGGTACATGTAATGTCCAGATTTTACAGTAGTACTGTATTGAATTTAATTTGCAGTGCGGAGTACCAGAGATTGTCTTGGGAAGCCCTGAAGAAAAGCCTCAATGGTCTTGTAAACAAGGTCAACATCTCCAACATCATCAACATCGTACGCGAGCTCTTCCAGGAAAACATTGTCAGAGGGAGGTGAGTAGTTACATGAGATATATTAGTGGGGTAGGTTGTTGATAATGTGGTTAAATCTATCATAAGAGATCACCTGTCAGAAGCCAGACGTGGTCTTCGAAGACAAGTGATCTATTAATACAGATTTTTTTAGCATCAGTATATCAGATATAGAACTAGATTTTGCTGTATCTGGATAGGTGATCTTTAACACAAGATGTATTGCTAAATTTGCTTTATAGATTTTATGTATATATAATGAAAACAAACATCAGATCCTCTAGCAGTTGAATTATGTATATGTCAGTTCTTGTTATTGCTTTTCTGTGTTTTAGTATATACTCATTTACAAATTATGTGGGGTTTTTTAAGGTCAACTTAAAAGCATAACAATAAAATTGGATCCTTCAGAGTTTAAATTAGAACTTTAGTGGCTTCATCTTTATCAAGTAATGCATATTGTTCGGCTGATTATTAAAAAATATATAAGAAGAAAATGTACATAAAGTAAGTTTTATTTACATCTTATTGTCTGTATTTATTTATGATCTTAAGAAAATAAAAGTGCTTAAAAATTTAATTTTTTGATTAAAGGTTGCACATGCCATCCTTTAAAATAATATACTATTACCTTTTTGTCTTTGTAATTGAATAATATTTGCAAATGTCTAGAGTCAAAAGTATTTGTGTTAATTATTAATGCAACTGACACAATCCATTATGCTTTGGTTTGCTGATCACCAACCAAGCTTTAACATGCAAACTGAAGGTGTCTGATTGTGCATTTGGCACTTATCTTCTATCTGTTCGCCAGCCTGAAGTGACCACTTGTTAATCAACATATGATATGCTGTTATGACATGTCACAGGATCAGATCTTAGCATGTAATAGTACATATAAAGCCCTTAAAATCCTGCAGATCTATATTCGGTTTCTGTCCGGTGCAAACATATCACTTAGTCCAACAAGTTGTACATAGCCTTTTTAATATATTTATCTGACATGACTGGTGGCAGAGAATGACCATATTAACACAGAAGCAAAGATGGATGGTGGAGTTGATATAAGAAATTGAATCATTGAGCCACTCAGTAGTAGTAAAATTCTTTCATCTGACATTCATATTCAGACACCAAATATAATCGATTCTATTGACTAATGACGTCAATCTTTTAGAACACTCACTCTTCAGTATTAATCCCTATCAGAACAGAACACCTGCATATTCAGTGGCTGTTGACATAAGATTTGATTTGCTGCTTAATCCAGACAAGTCACAGTGGATTAAGTTTTTATCCAATATCAGCATTTGTTTGGTTGCCTATCAGCATGTATATGGTTCTACAGATGGTATATACAGAAATGAAATTTTAAAGGTCATCTACCACACAAGCCATTATAGGTGAAATCTCTGCTTTCTCTTCTAAAAATTATTATTATTATTATTACTATTATTATTATTATTATTATTATTATTTTAAGACAAAATTGTGGCTGTGGATATAAAAGAGTATTATTGTTGATTCACATGAAAAGATTTCCTTTTTTCGAGAGCTAGGGACATTAAATTCATACAAGAGACAACTGACAACTGTCAACGTCAATTTTGTTTTTAATTCTAGTATTAAAATATCGATGTCTTGATTTCATTGAAAGTGAAATTTCTGCTCATCCATGAGCAAATCTCTTAGTGCAAAATCAGGAACTTTAAGTTCACTACAAATTTTTTATCACTTCTCCATAATAAATCACATGTGTGAAACAAAGCTTATCATGCATCAGAAATACTCTTTTTGCTTGCTTCCTGTGCTAACATTTGTGAACTAGTAGTATAAACCACTGATTAATGTTACTTGAATTATATTACCCACATAAAAATATTTAGAAAAATTGGTCAATTGAAATGACATGAAATCTGATACACTGCCAAGACTGCTTGCTTTTATGTGGAGATTTGCATGCCTTTCTTTTTTACTTTTTTTTTTCATTCTACCCTTTTAATATGATATGATAGAAAGGATGTAATTAATGGTATAATACAAAGCTCGTCTACATTTAATAATGCAACAAACACTTTTGCAAATCAGAGATCAAAACAGTCAGTACTTAGGTTTTCAGAATGCACATAAACATAGCTCAGAAGATATTATGAAACTTTTTGAAAACTTTAGAGTGTATCACATTTATGATGAAAACACTGAAACCACACTAAACGGTAGAACTAGAACATATATTTCACTTGACAAACCTTATTATTAATTGGTATTTATTTTTAAATCTGCTTCCACCACTAGGCATTACTGACATTTTCATAGATCAAAGTATCATCAGATATATTATTTACAGCGTACTGACATTTTCTTTTAAAGGAAATTGAACGAAACAGCGTTTTATTAAAAGTTGTGAATGTCATGTTGAGTCTCAGTTTTCTTCATGTTCAACAAACAGGGGCCAATTCTTTGGATATGTTTTTGTGAAAAATATGGGATCCATGCCTGACCCATGATATAAGCAGTTTGCAAGTTATCCTGGTGTGGGTTAGCGAATAGGAAAGTACAAGGTATATTACTCAACATTGATGCATAGACAAATGAATAGTCGCTGAAATAAAAATAATGACTTTTTTTTACAAGAAGCTGTTATAATAAAGTTCACACATGTAGATCTGCTGAGAAATAAAATATCTCCAAATATTTATTTCTAAATCAGCTTCGTAGTAAAAATGTTTTATAAAAGAATTAACTTAGCTGTTGTAGTATACAGGAAAACACAGCAAATTAAATATCAGTAGGGTAATTTATTTCAACTTATATAATTTGATATACTTGCTTATAAGTTGAGTCTAACTGTAAACTACACAGACCCAGATCTGCCATCGCATAATTAAAGCTGCCAAAATTTGAAAAGACTTCTACCAGATACTCGTCAGTCCTAACAATCAGTTACCCAGGTACCCAATCAAAGGGAAATTGTATTAAATGTGTACAAACCTGAAGTTAAGTCAACATTTTTTTGAATTCACACTTTCCCATAAATATCACTACCTAATGTCATTATTTTATTACCCACATTATTATCAATGGGCGGGTTCCCGAGTACCCAGATACTCATCAGCATGTTTACACATAATTTGCAGTAAGGTTTAGTTTGTGCAGTTTAAATAAACAACATAGACCCTGATCTGCAGGTGCATTCTGCTATGGCAGATTAGGATCTTTGTTGTTTGCAGTTTGACTTGACTTATAAATGAGTATGTACACTATCTTTCTTCTTTCTCTCAGTCATCAAATAAACAATGTTGTTTTTCCTCAGAGGCTTGCTAGCAAGGTCCATCATACAGGCACAGTCAGCCTCTCCAACCTTTACCCATGTGTATGCAGCTCTTGTGGCCATCATCAATACAAAAGTAAGTTAATTAGTACCTGAAGGGGTGCAGACATCTTTTGTATATGGAATGGGTTTAGGTTTAAAATAGATGTTAAGTTGATTTCTAGTTTTTCTAGTCATGCACCAGAAGAGCTTATGGGATGGCCTGTTGTTCGTACATCCGTCAGCATAAGCTTGTTATTGCTGGTAAAATAAACTACTTGGAGGATTGCGATGAATCTTGAATACACATTCGTCATTGGTCGTAAATTTTGGTGCTTCTCCAACATCTGATATGGCCACCATTGCAGCCATTTTGAAAATCTTGCTGTTGCTTCTTCGCCTGAATGGAAAGTCATATTGATGCAGCATTTGCACCAGAAAAGTTCTTGTGATGTCAGATTTGTCCGTAATGAAGATAGTTCCACATAGACATCCAGTATGGCCTCCATGGTGACCATTTTTATGATCTTGTTATCACTACACCATCCAATTGGATGGTTATATCAACATAGGGGTTTCACTGAAAGATTTCTTATGCTGTTTGGTTGATCCTAAATGAAAATGGTGCCAATCTGATATCCATTATGGCTGCCATCTTGCAATCGGTACTCCTCCTGAACAGAAACTCATATCAGCATGAAGTTTTCACCAGAGTCTAGTTGGTTCTAAATCAGAATCGTGCTGCTCCAAATATCCAATATGGCTACCACAGCACCCATCTTGAACATCTTGTTGCTATGGTAATATGTGGTTTTCATTAATAGACTTATTATGATATACAGTTGATCCTAAGTGAAAAATGGTGCCAGTCTGACATCAGTAATGGCCACAACAGCATCAGTCTTGAAAATCTTATTACTACTACTCCTGAATAGAATGTGTTAGTAACATGGGGCTTTCACTGGAAGACTTATTATTGTATCCAGCTGGTCTTTATTCAGCATTGTGAGCTAGTCTAATATCCATCCAGCATGGCCACTACAATGGCCATCTTTTAAAATCTTACCACTATTCATCCTAGATGGAATATCAGATCAGCATTGGATTTTCACCCAAAGACTTCTTCTGATGTTTAATGGGTACTAATTGGAGAAAATGGTGCCAAATTTGACATCCAGTATGGTAACCATGGCAGCCTTCTTGAAAATTTTATTATTGCTACTACTCGGAAAAGAAAAGTCGTATTGAGACGAGGATTTTCAAAGAAGTCCAGTTGCGATATCTAGTTCAGCCTGAATGCCAATGGTGCTGATGTGACTGCAAATATGGCTGCCACAAAGAACATGCTGAAAAAATTTCAGTAATTCTACTGAATGGTTGGTCTTTTCAGCACCTTAAGTCTTCTGTTAGTGTCTGGTTTGTTCTATATCAGAATGGTGCTGACCTTACAGCTAATATGACTGCCAAAGTGACTAATCTGAAAATCATATCACTTGCAAGTATCAGAGATGGTTTCAATGCTCAGAAATTAAAACAAACCAAAGGGTATGTCTTGAATATCTGGACATACATTTCAAACAGTAGAGCATCAGCCCCTTTGAGGGACTTTTGTTTATAATTAAATTCTAGAGGTATATATTTTTTTAAGAAAGAGCAAGTGAGAAAGAGAATGCCTTGCATTCACTAATTGGGACATTAGTGTCATTTATTAATGATTGAAATACTGGTAATTGTTGTAAGAAAACAAAATTTGTAGATTATTCTATACTAAAATGATTATAAAAAGGACTTTAAATTTAGTTTGTTGTTAATTTGTTGTAAACATGCAGTTTACACAGACTTCAGAAAATTACATTGCTGTGAAAATATTTAGAATGACTGTACCATTTACTTATCATCACTCTCTGTCCATTTAATCATCCTATCCATTTAATCATTACTCTTTGTCGATTTAATTATCATCACTCTTTGTTCATTTAATCATCATCACTCTGTATCCATTTGAGCGTCTTTGCTCTTTGTCCATTTCATCATCATCACTCGTCATCCATCTAATCATCATTACTCTTTGTCGATTTAATTATCATCACTCTTTGTTCATTTAGTCATCATCACTCTTTATCCATTTGAGTGTCTTTGTTCTTTGTCCATTTCATCATCATCACTAGTCATCCATCTAATCATCATTATTCTTTGTCGATTTAATTATCATCACTATTTGTCCATTTAATCATCATCACTCTTTGTCCATTTAATCGTCATTACTATTTGTCCATTTCGTCATCATCATTCTTTGTCCATTTAATCATCGTTACTCTTTGTCCATTTAATCATCATCACTATTTATCCATTTTATCATCACTCTTGGTCCGTTTAATCATCATCACTATTTGTCCATTCAATCATTATCACTATTTGTCCATTTAATCATCATAATTCTTTGTCCATTTAATCATATCACTTTTTGTCCATTTAATCATATCACTTTTTGTCCATTCATCATCACTCTTTGTCCATTTAATCATTATCACTCTTTGTCCACTTAATCATCATCACTATTTGTCCATTTAATTGTTATCACGCTCTCTCCATTTAATTGGCATTATTCTTTGCCCATTTAAAAAATTTTCTAGTCTACAAATACCAATTAGTATGTATAATATAGAAAACTTGAAAAGTGAAATCAATTAAAGTCTATAATTATGGGACTGAGTATTACTGCTTGTTTTGCATATTTACTTTATCTTGATGTAATATACGTCACTTTAAATTCATGGGTATCAAATTGATTAGGTTACAAAATTCATATTTGTGGGTTCTTAATTTCATGGACATTTGGTTGAAAGAAAATAAAATGATCATATCCTTAAAGTGGCAGTGTATTTATCTCAGTAAAAGAATATACTGATACTCAGTTCCGTGCATGATGATGTACTAAGTGACAGTGTGTTTATCTCAATAAAAGATTCTGTTACTCAATTCCATGCATGATGATATACTAAGTGACTGTATTTATCTCAATAAAAGATTTTATTATATGCTCCTTTTTTTCCATTAAGTTTACATTGTCAGAATCATGCAATATTTTATGATATTGCACTCGAGTGTAATTCATATTGCACTCACATGTGCCCAATAGTGTATTATGAACTATTTTGTAAACAAATCATGTACACCCACGTAGTAGGTGCTTTACGTTTTGGTTGATTAAATTTGTTTCTGAACGAACTAAAGCAAATGTTTCGTGTACTGCCACATACCAGCTGCTTTGCCACATTCTGCATTATCTTTCTTGATACAGTGTTTCGGATTTAGGCTAGTGATAGATGCCAGATTTCATAAAATTGCTGGGTCCCTACAAATAATACGCAAGTGACAAGGCATAAACTGCCTTCTTTAGCTGGTAATAAGAATGGCAATAAATATACTTACAGTTTTACATCCTGAATTTACTCAAAATGTTCTTTCTTAGTTCTTCAAATCCGAATTACATGAGCCATGTCATGGGTTCTCAAGCTTGATTACACATTTTGAAATTGTACCAGGGGTCAAGCTAGACTTGAATTTTAGGGAGAAGTGACTTTCCTTTTGGGCAGAACAGGGAGAAGTGGATGCGAAGCAAGAAATGCAATATATATATATATAATGTGTGTTCTCTTATTTGGGTTCATATTTGCATTTAACACCGGATTTAAGCAATACTTTATGTTCTAGTAGAAAATTTTCTTAGTTATTTTGGCCTTATGACTCTAAAAGAGAATAACAGAAACTGCATTGTAACAAAATTTAACTGAGTAACTAGATTACATTATTGTAATTGAAAGTTGGTAAAAATGCTTAATCAACTGCCCTTAATAATTTTTTTAAATGTTTTGTATTTTTTTTTTTTTAAATACTTTTTAAAAGTTCACAATAATGGCACGTTCAAAGATTTCTAATGAGTTTGACTCGACCCCTGTACCATGTACATGAGGGCAAATGCACAAGTGTCCTCATTTCTTTGTTGCGGAGAAAACATTATCATAACTATTCATACATAACACACTGAAATGCATAAAATTACACACGACTCATTTACAGTTGGTATATGAACTAAACCATCTTTCCAACCGAATCAACACAAGACGTGAATGCATCTATTTTTAGGAGGGATTTTCGTAATGTAATCACTCGCTTCATTACAACAGTCCATGATAGGATTGCAGATTTATGGTTTATTTATTTGTCTAGATACTTGTATTAATTTTAGGCATTAAATATTATCTGCTTTGCAGCTTTTTTCCGTATTTTCACAAATACGAATCACGTCAGAAAACAACTTTGATCTTACAACGCTTCTCACAAATTCCACAATATAGCAGACATTTCTGACCTATATAATTGCATTTTAAAGTTAAATCTTAAATAACATAATACCTAGGCTTTGCTTTCTATGAATTGTATATTTTTCTACATATATTTGCTCAATGATTTACGAAAACAGACAATCTAATAAACTGGTACTTCCCAGACATAGCGATGTCCGCCATTTTTTCCCTGTTACTGGTACAGATACAGTTTCGAACTAATTTTATGATGAAATAGTGCACAAGCGGCAGTTAAAATAACCAGATCACCAATTTTATTCCTAAAACACAAATTTATATACATGCTATTGTTAAAGTTTCGAAACACAAGTTTGTATGTTTTTGTCATCGAAGGACAACATGCGTAAATCGGATAGTGATAGGGCCTTAGTTGCCAACTCGGGAAATGGTTAATGGTCAATCAGCTATCAAAACACATGCCTGTGAATGTGCAAGAGTTTCTTTGTCAGCGTAATTGATATCAAAACTAGGCCTAGCTACTGATGGCTTGATGAATACCTTTCGCTACAACACAATACTAGAATAAACCTGTCTAAGGTGAGGGGGCATCTCAAAAAGTATAATTTGTCAATGTACCACTAAAGAAAATGCGTAGAGCAAAGTCGTTTTCGCTTTCCTAACAGAAGAAGGCGAAGTTTACATTTTTTTAGGCGACTTGATCACCCACTTCGCCTGGTAGCGTGACCCCTGTTGTACTGTAATTTCAACTATATTCCAAGTGCAATTACATCCTCATTACTGCACTCAAAATGAAATAAACATTATGTTCCATAGTGTCACTTTCATAATTGCAATTGAAAGACTTCATATTTTTCCCACATTTTGATTTCAAACATTCAGTGACAGAACAGAAACACACTTGCAGATGTCAACATGCTGCTCCCTCACTGCTTCAATCCAATGTACTTCATGCAGAATTGGCACAGATAAATCTAATCCATAATCACAAAATTTCAAAAATACCAAAATCTTTTCATTCTGGATGAAATAGAAAAGTTGTTACAATGTGTATTCATTCATAGTATGACTCCAAATTTCTATTTTAAATAGACCAAAATGCCATTTTCTTTTGAAGTTATGTCTAACACATGACTAAGTTAAAATTCATCTGGGTGGAGTTATGTGTGCATTAATAATGTTGTTATTGTGTAATGATGAATCTGCGCTTATGTGTTTAGTTTGGAATACGGCATACATTCAGTTACTTTGTTTCTTGTAGTGTATTTTTGTTTATATAATTAAGCCTTGGGTAGAATAAGAAAATGAGCATATAATAAAAAGGTTTCTGCATTTGTATGGGAAAATATGAACTTGTTTTTTGGATGGATACTGCACCTCCAAGGTCGTGCAGTATTTCCATCCAAAAAACTCTCATATTTTCCCATACAAATGCAGTAACCTATAAATACCTTTACTCGTTCCATGCATGATGATGTACTAAGTGACAGTGTATTTATCTCAGTAAAAGATTATACTGATACCCAGTTCCATGCATGATGATGTACTAAGTGACAGTGTATTTATCTCAATAAAAGATTATGTTGTTACTCAGTTCCATGCATTTTCAAGCAATTTGGGCTCTTAAAAGACAGCTTGGCATAGATTGTTTTTGATGCATGTTGCAGATTTCAAGGTGAATAAGTGATAGTAATATATTGACATAACTCACAAAGGTGCTTATCTGTAATAATGAGCTATTTCTCTAAGAGTTAATCAGTGTACCAAGACATCTAATAGACATTAGTGGTATCGTTTATGTAATGCTTACAGGAAACTGGTACATACTTACTATTTGGCAAAGTATTACAGTGCATTGGATTTTTATTGCTATTTTGTCATTTGGCCATCAACAAGTATAAAGAAATTTATACTAGCACATTTTGATTCAATTTTTATGATACCTATCACATGCGTATCATCAGTATATTATCACATGATTCCTGTGCCCTCCTGATTTTTAAGGAGGGCCTGGAATCCAAAATGAAATTTGAAATCAGTTAAAATGTCCTGGAAACCTCCTTGAAAATTACTTTTTGTTATACAGTGTCCTGAAATTTATTATTGAAAAGCTAAACAAACATTTTTTTTTGGAGAAAATACATTATTTTTCCACTGGATCAGTGAACAATTTTACAATGATCATATTGCATCAGTAGCTGTGGTTGAGTCTGGTAACAAAGAGATTTGTTTGCACACATGCATTCAACTGCAGTATTGTATCTTTAATCAAAGTATCAGACTTTAAAAATTACAATTGAAATTTGTCATTGTGTCCTTAAAAAAATCTCCTGGAAAATAAAAATCATTTTGGTGCAGGAACCCCAAATGGTATGATATGAGCATTATACAGGAAAATAACAGATTATCATCCCAGTATTAAATAAATGAAATTTACGCGCAGTGAGACAGAAAATTTTTAGCTCACCTGCCTCTAAGGTCATGTGGGCCCTTGGCATGGCCCAGTGCCCATTGTGGGTCATCTGTCATGTGTTCAGTTGTTTATTAGGCACAGAAAAAAATTGTGTTTTCTACTGCACTAGTACTAAAATTACTATAGGCAGGTCAGTTTTTATTGGGGGGAGGGAGTATATATATTTAATGTGATTTTTTTTGTTGGTTTTTGTTTAGCATGGGTAAAAAGTTGCCAGCACTGGCACTGAGAAACAAGGATGGTTGGCCTTCTGGAAACTTGGAGGGGGGGGGGAGTCTTATCATTCTGGAGTGCATATTTCCGATATTTTTCAGTTATACCTGGAGTATAGGGAGTATGGGCGTATATCATGAGAATCTTGGACAAAAGTGGTAAAGAGCAAGATGCACGTGTTCTGATGAGGTGATTTTTAATCAGATTGGCTGACCTTGTTAATCACTCTGGAGGCTGGATTTCTGATCCAAGTGGGATAATATCATCAGGATCTTGCACAGTTTTGATTATGGATGAGATACATACATAATAATGAGATGATCTGGCACCTGATAGGCTGAGCTTGTTACCGGTCTGGAAGCTATACTGTTTAGCTAATTTGATCAAACTTGGCACATAAGCTTATACTATTAAGATCTCAGATGAGTTCAGTACTGAGCAATATCAATGCATATTAAAGATGTAATCTTGATCAGAATGGTTGGCTTGTTACCACCGTGGAGGCCATATTTCTGTTCCAAATTTGATCAAACTTGGAATGTATACTTATATTATCAAGATCTTGGATAAGTTCAATAAGGAACAAGAAGTTATGTATATTATTTATGACTTTTTTCTTTTAAAGTTCAGGTTGTCATTGTACATTGAGAATCTTTGCTCTTAAACACAGTTCCAAGAAAATATTCCATATTTTATTTGATCTTATTTTTTTAACTTTTGTTTTGATATTATGCTACCATGTTTTGGAGCAAATTGATCACCCAAATGGCAAGTTTAGTTTTTCAGTCAGTTTGCTTGGTGCTGGCTGATTTTTGTCCGATTTGCAGAGACATATTGTTACCAGTAATATTCAGGGATATGTTTGCTTGTAAAAGGCACACACTTTGCTGGACATTTTATTTTTTGAATTTGAGTGCTACCCCATTTCTCAAATGTTTCCAAATGTCATTGGATTGCACAAAATTTCAATTATTGTTTATTATTATAAATGGATATTATATGTACATTGGGAAATAATGAAGGATACAAACAAATAATTTTACATTTACTACTCTGGCATATAATGGAGCCATCACATTAACACAGGGGGCCCCCGAGTGGCCCATTGGTCTAAAGCGCTCACCGTTACGGATCACTGTCATCTCACTTCTGCATGGGTTTGAGTCTCGGGCTTGGCCAATGTGGATATGTGAGAAAGCTTGCCAGTAGCTTCTTGTGGGTCGGTTCTTTCTGGGCTTTTCCCAGATTCTTCCTCCACCATTTATACTGGCCACCATGTATAACCTATCTTGTGCTGAACAAATGGTGTTAAACCCTATAACAACAACAACATTAACACAGAGCTGTCATGTTCATGAAATTTCATGTAATTTAAGTTATGATGTTTACATTTTCATGTTCATCATCTTTCATAAACATTTTCTAAGATATATATTTTTCACCTCAGTAAATGGCTTCGGTTTTAAGACAAGTAAACAAATGCTTGATACTTGCCATCACATAAATTGGTATGGTTGGCTTATCAGTCAGGCTTTGTTCATTTTTTGTGACTTCAGATTTGTAGTCTAGCTTATCCAAAAATGAATTGTGTTAATAATAATGAATTTTCAGTATTATACCCTACTGTATAATGTTCAGTTTTATTTTTATAAATATTACAGTTTATTTTATAATATTCAGAAGCAGGTTGAGGTGTTAAATCGCTTCTAATCATTTATATTTGGATGTACCATTTCAGTTTCCACAAATTGGAGAGTTGATACTGAGGAGGCTGGTGATTCAGTTTAAACGAGGATTTAAAAGAAATGACAAGAACATCTGTCTGTCAGCCACAAGATTCATTGCTCATCTGGTCAACCAGCAAATGGTATGTTTACATATGTTATTTTGGTCCTGTCAGTCAGTGACACTGCATAGGTAGCACATCTTTAGTGGCAAATGTTTTGTCGGTAGTTAACAACCTTGGAACATTTAACTTCATAGATCCAGTCAGTACAGGATGCAGGAAAAGCACGGATCACACAGCAATAGGAAAGGTACAACTCTCTTTTTTATTACATTTTCTTAGACTGCTGTATTGGTAGCCGTAATGTAAAACAGATCTTTATCAAAATTTATACAAATAAAAAAGGAAGATTATACATCATATTCTCTTCTAAAAGTGGTAAAGATAGAAAGAAAGGGGCCACAACAGACATAAAATTTGGGCAAAAGTATGTTTTCATCCTGTCCAGAAAAGGGTGAAGCAATGGGAATATCGGAGAAAGAAGTGAATTTGAGGTCAGATTTTGTCATGGCAAGATAAATTCATCAGCAAGTGGGTTTTTTTCTGGCTCGGCAAAATAAATAGTAATAAAATACTCGTCATACTGTGAGAAAATATTATAAGATTCTTATTGTTCATTAAGAAGACTGCTGCATAATTTTGTTAATATCATTTGACACCATTCACATCTTCAGAGATGGTACCAGGGCATGTGATCATTGATTCATGCAAAATTTTTATGATTTCACGCTCTTGGAAACTGATAATGCATGAGAACTCCCACAGATTAGCTTTTATTCGCTATATGAAAATGTACTCCCCGAAGTATACAGTTTTATTCAGCAGTTCTCCTTGAAAATGCTTGTTGCAACAAAAGCCAAGCCAGAAGAAATATAGCACTGTCACGATTTTTTCATAACTGTTTACACATCTTGTTTCATCAGCTTGACTTGTTTTTTTTAAACTATTTCTGAGTGGTACATTTGATCCCATTACAATTATTCAGTCTTTGTTTGAACCTTGTATCAAAGAAGGTTTACAACTGCATGTTTATCGTAAGGGCTTCCTAGAAAACCAAAAATGGCTGATTCCCAGTGTGGTTCATCTTTAGATGCCGAATTCATTTGGCAAATACTGGTTGATCATAGTGATGAGGGCAATTTGTTTTTAAAGTTAGAAGTATATCAGTGTCACACACCTCCTACAGTATTATTTCTAACACCGGAGAAGGATGGACATTTAAAATTTAGATAGCTCCGAGCCCCCAGTCAGCAATGCTGACGGTATAGGTGTATAAAAGACTCAAAGTGAAAGGTATAACAATTTAATAAATATCGACGTATTCAACTATTTCATCTACAAATTCTCAAATAATGCTTTTGACAAATACACACAGTGACCTATTCCATTGCCAGTTACTATTCTCATATGAAATTATAGTCTTAAGAGAGTGTGTTTCCCTTCAGTGTTAATTCTGTTACTCATCTGTCCCCCTCTTATTTTTCTCCTCTGGTACTTCCAGTACTCTCGACTCCGTGCTCTCCTTGCATTCCGGAACTCTCTTCCACGCTTCCTTCTGGTACTATGCCTTCATCCAGCTGCTTATATCATGATAGACCTCCCACTCAGGTGTCGCCTCTGACTCCCACCCAGAAAGCTTCCTGTGAAATTAGAAGGGGCATATAATCTGGTCTCCTTGCTCTAATCTCCTACAGATTGCTGCCATTCAGACCACTATTTTTTTTTATTCACAATTTATCGGTCAGCCCCAGGGTCAGTCCAGTCATTCATTAGCTTGTGGTTTCTTTTTTAAAAAGGGAAGAAATTTCTAGTAAAGAAAATGTATGATTTTTCTATATAGATCACTGCACCAACATGGATCTGAGGTATATTTTTATCTCAGAAATAGCCAAGATGGTCCAAATGATAAGACAGTAACTTCAAAAAGAGATAACTGTTCCTGAAAATATGTCAGTAGTATAGTCATCCACTGTGTTTTGTTTGTAATATGAGATAAATTCATTAATCTTTTCAGAATGTTTAGCCTCGGAACTTTTTAAATGATGATGCATGTTTGCCTATATCTAACATTCATAGACTGCAATATACAGTATGCTTTTGTAATACTCCTTACATATTTAATTACACAGGCCCATGAAGTACTATCGCTGGAGATCCTGACCCTCCTCCTTGAGACCCCAACGGATGATTCTGTAGAAGTAGCTATTGGCTTCCTAAAGGAGTGTGGTCAGAAGTTAACGGAAGTCTCACAGAGGGGTATTAATGGTAAGTGTTCTCAAACTGATGAGTAAGTGTTACAACTTAGTTGGTTTTCAAGGATGTATACATAATGATTGTTTGTGCCTATGTCAAGTCATATTGAAATGTGTGTGAACTTTGCAACTGTGTTAACTCATATTGGAATTATGTGTACCTGTTTTAATTCAGATTGGAATGTGTATGTACCTTTGTTAACTCACACTGGAATGTTGTATGTACTTGTGTTAATTCATGTTGGAATGTGTGTATACCAGTGCTCACTCTAATTAAAATGTGTGTGTACCTGTGTTAAGTCATATTGGAATGTTGTGTGTTCTGTTCTTCCCCATTATAATGCATTTTGCTATAACTCGTTTCTGGATATAACGTGGTAATGCTACAGACCCCATAATATAAATTATAAAAATTATAATTTAAAAATAATTTTCAACATCAGCAGAAAACTTGACATTAGAACAACTGAACTTTATTTAGACATTGCCGGTATATGTTTTTACAGTTAGAGTTTAACTCAAATTAGCCGCTGTTATACTTGTGCAATGTAAGATATTGTATTCTGAGCAGGCTATTGTACACGCGAAATCACCCATGTCTCTAAAAAGCCATAGATGTCATTGGTCTGTGTCAACTATTGTATCTGGCTAAATTACATTGCGTTGAATTTACCTTTAGAACTAAAGCCACCTCAGCAGATCAGTGACTTAATCTGGGTAAACATAGCTGGCCAGTTATACAGAAGACCAGCTTATTGTTGGCCATTTTATATTGACATATGGAGAGCAACGGATCACAGAAAGAATTAGCAGTGGCATGTCTTTTATACTTGCTGCCACTTTCTGGAATCTGTTGCAGTGCAGCCCAGAAGAGATAGGTGCTCCTTTGCATAATTTAGCTAGGTCCATTCAGACAATTGTTACTTTCTAGTGAAATCAGATTCATTATTATCAGTATTTATGAGCGAATTAAGATATATAATCTTGCAAAAGGAGACATCCAGGAAAACGTGTGCTTATTCTGTGAATATGATTGTGATTTTGAGTGAGTCATGGAGGATGATGTTGAAGAGGCTAAAGCTATGCTGCAGGGACATTTTAACTCATTTGATTATGTTCAGCACTGGATCAAGATTAATGATGACTGTTGAATGTAAGACTGATGCTAACCTTGTCCAGTTCTTCCTGCATTCAAGAAATCCCTTGAAAATTATGCAGCTGAGAAGTATAAGCTTTGCATAAAGAAAACAAGAATGATCTGGTCTCAAACAACATAAAATCATGAAATACTGCCAGTAGGAAATGCACTTTGTGTGAAGGAACAGTGCTCATTCTGTTTGGATTAGTACTTGTTGTGAACAAATGTGTTTGTTTTGGACACCATTGGATTTTAAATGGATTACATGTATGTTAATTTGTCATTTTGTTGCTTTTTTATGTTATTCTGTGTTTTGGAATTGCTATAAGTGTGCTGAACATGATGTGATATCACTCAGTCATTTGTAAGTGATATTTTGAACTGAAAACGAAGATATTGATAAAAATGACTTGACATTTCCATGCACTTGTTACAGATCAGTGTTCGTTTATTTACTTGTCAGATGGGTGTAGAAGTGGTACATATGTGATTGTGAGATCTTAATTTACATCAGGCCTAAAGTGCAACCAAATTTTTGTTTTACAAATGGTAACATTGTTTCATAATTTTAAGTCACTTTAAACTTTATGCAGCTGTAGATAGAAATTATGACTGGCAAATATATTTATTAAAATGAGGTGTTTTCATCATAGTTTTTTATGTTACTCATGATCTGATCTATCATATGTAACAACATGGATTGAAAGAAATCAACCTGAAGCATATTTTATTGACTTTTGAAACATTATTATTGGAAACAATTGATACCATGCAGTAAAAAAAAAAACTAATTTACGCAAACTAATGGTATTGCTATACATTAGACTGGTGTGTTGTTATTACCCCCACACACACACACAACTCTATTCATAATTTTCGATCATTTTCGCTATACTGCTGTTTGGTACCTAAAATGGTCTGCAGTTACAGACCCTGACTACAGTGTTATAACAGGTGAGAGCTGTACCACTGTTGACTCAGATCTCAGATTGGAATATGGGTTTGTGTGCCTGTGTTAACTCAGAATGGGTTATGATTAGAAATACTTAATACTTTTACATGCAGTGTATGTCTTGAGTACTTTACCCTTAGATAATTTCAAAGGCAGGTTGAAACTATAGTTACACTTTGCACATTAACAATGCATTACTGTGCTGTTTGTGCCAGAGATATGAGTAAATGATGTGATGTTTTGTTTTATTGTACAGTTGCAAAAATGTAATGCTTCTTAAAAACATCTGTGATTAACATTGAACTTATAATGGGAGTCTTAGAGTTTGAACATTCTACATTTTAGCAATCTTTGAGAGACTGAGGAACATTCTTCATGAAGGAACCATTGATACCAGAGTGCAGTATATGATTGAAGTGATGTTTGCTATCAGAAAGGATGGCTTTAAGGTAAAGCAGTTAATAAATCAGAATCAGCAATAACAGTATTCTTCAGTAAATGTTATTTAAAGTGCATACATCAGACTCATTTTTCTAACATTGATTACAAATTACTCCCCCCACCTTGACTTAAAACATTGTCCCAAAATTGACATGGAAAAGTGTTCGGTAAAATGATCTATCTTTCCAATATATCCAAGATGAAGACACTATCCAGCACCCAGTGATAAAAATTCCAGCCCAAGTTCTGTTGTGAACACCCATTATAACCTGTTCTGGAGTGTGTGAACTTCTCGCCAACTATACCCAGTACTGAACCCATGGAAGTATCAGTAACCAGCACAGTAAGCCCATCAGAGTGTGGAAATTAATGCTGATATGTGTCATCTTCCTTCCTTGTTCCATTGATGACCAAGGAAAACTCTGGCATCCATGCATCATTAATGAAGTCTTCTGTCCCCTTTTTCTTTATCATTGGCCTCCTACAGAATTCTGGCATCCATCAGTCTTTTAACAAAGAAAAACCAGCCTTCTTTCAGACAGATACCACAATCTGTTGGAGTCGCTGACTTTTTGCTCTGCTTTGAAAGGCATCTTCAAGACCCAAGAGTTAAAGGGCCTTTCTTTTCACAATGACAGCTCCAAATTTAAATCTGACTTGCATCAAGAAAGATTCAGCTGCTGGCAGAAATAGTGCAGGCCTAGGAATAATATTCACTGTATATCCTCTGGTCTAAGAAAATTCCACCTGACGGTCAGACTTTTGTGACAGAAACGAAGCTTTGTTGAGTATCTGATGGAAACTTTTGATTCCAAAATCATCTTATCTTGTTCTGAAGCACAATGAAGGATTCTTTTTCTAACATTTCTTAATGAAAATGTGGGTCAAAGTCAAAATGACGTATTGTGAAAACTGATATTGAGACATCTATTGAGAACCCGCTTACTTTAAGATTCAGCAAGTATATGCTGAAAAATTCAGTGTAAACTTTAAATGGCATTTAAACTCATTTTAACTTTCAAAGAAAGGAAGTTGAAACAGAAATAAAAATGAGAATATGAATTTTCAACATAACAAAACGAATACAATAAGATCATTAAATACAGGGTGGGCATATAATGTACCATTGATGGGTTTCTTGTTTATTTTTTTATTTCTCAAAACTTAATACATGGCATCACAAAATGCAGGGCTAAAGTTAAAATGGAAGATTCCACATTGTAGATGTAAATAAGCGGAGGTGTTTGACCTTTGATCTTGACAGAATTGATTTACTCATCAGAAATAAAAATGAGAATATTAATTTTCAGTAAAACAAAACAAATACAGTAACATTTTTTTTTTTTAAATTGGACTAGAGAAGCTGTTCATGTATTGAGGTAGATCACTGCAGCAAAACAGACTGTTTGGGTGACAAATAACTTCAACCACTATTCGTTTTATCATGTAAATGTTTTGCAGATATGTTCATTTTGATTATTGTGAAAGAGTGTTAAAGTGATGATGGAATTCGTAAAGTGTTTGCTACTCTGTGTGCATTATATTCACAGTTGAGGTTGTGAATAGTTCACAAGTCAGGATAAAGGTCACATGTGAGGCAGACCTGCCAACTCTTACAATTTTGCCAAAAGTCTTATGAAAATTTTCCTTAAAATACGGACTTACGGCATACAAGGAAAAACTACGGAAAAATGATCGTTGCCGAAAAATCCAGATAATTGGTTCATCCGTGTTTGATATGGATCCGGGTGTCATATTAGAATTAGTAAAATTAGGGAACCAGACTAACTTTACAGCAGCACCCCAAATGCTTTAAACTGCACCTATTTGTTCATGCAAAGCATCTGCATGATCAAACTGTTGATTATAGAATTTTTTTAGAAATGGCATCCAGCATGCGATGCATGTTTAAGACGAAAGGGAAAATAAGCTTCTAAAACAGTGTTGATAATCAACACAGAAGAATAAAAAGGAGTATTCAGATTCTTGTGAATAAAAGCAGGAAGGGACACAATTACGTTTATTGGACATAACGTGCCAATTTGAGTATGTCTCGTGGAGGGAGATATGATTGCCCTCATCATGTGAAATGGAAAAAGAATTACGTCAAGTTGAGAGATAGCAACAAGTCATTGAGTTGAATAGGGTTTGGAACTAAAGTTTGTGCAACTGTACTAGTGGTAAATAAAGTCTACACATAACGTTACAAACTTTTCAGTTGAACATAACGTTTATCGTCGCTGCATCGAACTTTTACGTACGTTTTCCAGCTTTACAATAGCAGTTATTGATATTTTGTTACACCTTACTGAAAACTGGTCAATCTTACGGAGAAAAATCAACTGCCTTACTGAGGCTGACTCGTCAGGGTTGGCAGGTCTGGTGAGGTACAACTAGTCTATCCTGCACTGGTTTTCTACATTGGAAAACACAATCATACAGATATAGGAATGAGAGAATGGCTAAATTTTTGTGTGTTCATGGACTGAAAATTCTTTCTTAACAGGCAATTGGTTTACATCATTAATGTTGGCTTTGTCTTTGACTTAGTCTTCATGGCTACAGTTCATCAATCTGATCATTGTCTTCATGGCTACAGTTCATCAATCTGATCATTGAGGACCCCACATGTCTAGGAGTCTATGTCCTGCATGATTTTCATACTCAAAATGGAAGTTCCGCACTCAATCTCTAATAACCATAGCAGCTTCTGGTTGTCACATTGTACAGATGCGGGAGGTCGCGGGGTTCTAACCCCGGCCAAGTCGTACCAAAGACTAAAAAATGGTACTAACAGCTGCCTCGCTTGGCGCTCAGCATTAAGAGGTTAGTGTTAGGACTGGTCGGCCTGGTGTCAGGATAATGTGACTGGGTAGGACATCATGCCACATGTCTGCGGCATGGTACCCCAGTGCTAGACATCACTATAAACTGTCACACTGCAGACATCGTAGCGATATGACTGAAAAATTGCTAAAGCTACGTTAAAAATCTAAATCACACACACACACCCATTGTACGGGTTGCATTCCCATCCATTCCTATTCATAAGAATCAGTCCTTTGTCTTGAAACCGCATCTTCTTTGGATCCTTCCTTCCAAGGGTATCTGCAGAACACATCAAGGCAGTGAATTGGTGTCTGAAGCAGAATGAACCAGTCAAAACAAATAAGATCTTGTTTCTTCTTACCACCAGAAAGCGATCATTCAGCTCAGACTTTTGCCCTATATGCTTGGGGTTATCCACTCAGCTTCCAAGGAACTAGCCCAATAAACAAGTTTTTTTGCGCATTTTGGCTCATGAGGTCTGGACAATAGCCACAAGCATAGCATTCAAGTGCAACTGCTCCTTGATGGATACCTTTTAAGCCATGGGATGGGAGATCAGAGATGACATTCACCAGCTTCTGCTTAAGAGACCTTTTATCTTAAAGGTGAATTCATTTGTTACTCTACTTTCACTGGATTTTTGGGAAAAAAACATTTTCCTCAAGACTGCATACACGCATTGACTTATGCTTAACCTCGATCTCACATGAGAATATAAGGTGTTTCAGATATGTTAGGAGACCAGAGCTAGGGCCAATTCCAGGGTAAAGGGATGTAGCTCATTCTGTCTATAAATTAATCTTTTTACAGATTATGATTGGGTAATATATTTGAAAGAGAAACTAATTTTTGCAGTAAAATGTTTTGAGTAATACATACCAGGTCTAATACATGAACATGCCTTCACTTCCCTGCAAATATGTCCCAGGAAGAACATGCACATCCACCCCAAAAGTAACCGAAGATGGATGTAATTGGTGATAAATCTTACTATCCAGGATGAGACTGCTCTTGTATGACTTCTTACTAAACAAATTAAAAGACGTAGTGAATCTTTTTCTTTGCTAGAAACAGCGGGATTTGCAGGGTAATGGATGTTCTCAGCTATTATCATTAGAAGTATTGATGAAGAAATTTTGCTTACTGCAAAAAAATGTATTTCTTACCACTGTCCGCTCCAGTGGCCTAGCCGTTAAAGCATTCACCTCGAATGCGGGAAATCATAGGTTAGAACCCCGACTGAGTAATACCAAAGACTTCTTAAAATCACACATCCACTACAAAAGTAACTGAAGATGGATGTAATTGGTAATAAATCCTACTATCCAGGATGAGACTACTCTTGTATGACTTCCATCTTGGCAGGCAGATGACTTGTTACTAAACAGATCAAAAGACGTAGTAAATCTTGTTCTTTCCCTGAAAGAGCTGGATTTGCAGGGTAATGGATGTTCTCAGGTATTATCATTAGGTAAGTATTGATGAAGAAAAAATGTGTTTCTTGCCGTTGGCCACTCCAGTGGCCTAGCCGTTAAAGCATTCACCTCGGATGCAAGAAGTCATAGGTTAGAACCCCGACCGAGTAATACCAAAGACTTATAAAATTGGTACCAACAGCTGCCTCACTATGTGCTCAACAATAAGAGGTTAGTGTTAGGACTGGTCATATGATACTAGGATAATGTGACTGGGAGGGATATCATGCTACATGTCTGTGGCATGATGCCCCAGTGCTAGACATCATTATAAACTGGCTCATGAGGGCCCTATAAACTGCCATTCTGCAGACATTGTAGTGATATGACTGAAAATTTGCTCAAACTACATTATAATCCAAATCAATCTCTCTCACACAGAAACAGACACACACACACACACTTACTTATAATTGATACAGTGAGATGCATAATACATACTGGCAATACTTCTTTGCCATCCATATTGTACTGCATATTTTTATTAATTTATCATACTTATACTCCTGCCAAAAGACCAAGCATATAATGTTAAACTGTCCATCCCTCTATATGTCCATCTGTTACCTTATTGTTTCCTTACAGTAACTTGTTTCCACCCGCTACCTTTACCAGACATTGTGGACAGTTTGCAATAAGGGAACAAGTCAGTTGATTTAGTAGTCAAAAGGTCAAGGTTATTGACCAGACTTTGTGGATGATTTGCTCATGGAATAAGGAAGAAGCCAATTAATTTGGGGGTGAGAGGTCAAGGTCACCATGGCTGACGGGAAAAAAAATCGGTTTATGATTAATAATTTTACATCTAGACATTGTACCATGATCACAATCTGCAAAGGGCTTGTACCTAAGTCATGGAAGATAATTGTTTGATTTGGGGGTCAAAGGTCAGGATCATTGTGACTCAAAGAAAAGTTTGGGTTTTTTCCACTAAAATTTTGTCCTAGATTGAGTACCTTGACCAAATTTTGTTGACATCATTCATTTAGGGTATGAAAAAATCTTGGAGCTTTAGGGTCTTAAAGTCTGATGTCAAGGTCATTGTCAGTCTAATAGAAAATAATGGTTTGTGCACAATAATTTAAGTTATGTAAGATTACTGAAACCTGCTGGTTAATAATATCCACACTCTACTGTTGCCTGGATAGAGAACTATTAAATACAGGGTAGTCATATAATTTACCATTGAGGGATCTCGTTTATTTCTTTATTTCTCACTCAAAACTTAACACATGACATCACAAAAAGCAGGGTTAAAGGTCAAATGAAAATTCCACATTGTAGATGTAAATAAGTGGAGGTGTTTCAGGGTACTTGCAAAGGAAAGGACTAAGGAAGCGGTAACTTTTCAAATGATCATGCTTGTCATTGTAAATTTGGGGTTAGACTCCATACAGAGCCAAGTACATACATTGTGTCCTTTCATATAAGCAATGATCTTGACATTGGTTTGGTTTGGTGCTTTATGGCATTAAAACATAAGTAAGTTATTTAGTGCCAAGACACTTGAAGTAAAGTGCCTTGCCCAAGGACACAGCATGGTAGCTAACCCAACCTGGTCCGATGGTAAGGTTCAAGTCGGCACCCTTTCAATCTTGTGTCCAGCATGCTGACCTCAGAACTGCCGCAGCTCCCGGATCACAACAGTGGTATTTTTCACTTCACCACTATCATACATCTACATCACAATAATGTTTATCATTCCCACACTTGAAAAAAAGTTATTATGCTTTTCTGCTTATTTTGGATATGCTTGCATGAGTAACCCCTCCAAATTCCTCAATAAAATTATGGCTATAAACTTAATACTTTTGAGATGTAATTTTGAATTGTCTGTGGATGTGCACAGTAGTTTAGAATTTTAATTAATACAGTTGATGACTATCAAAGATAAGAAAGACAGGAAGAAGATAAAGGCAGTAATGTTGCAAAAATCTGTAAATTTACACTCATATGCACTGATTTGGGATAACAGAGAAGATCATCAGACTAATACTGTTTTACTTCAGACTTGTTCATAATTATATTTCTTGATGTGGTTTTTTATTTTATTTCTTTAAACAGGACCATCCAGCAGTGATGGAGGAGTTGGATTTAGTGGAGGAGTCAGACCAGTTTACTCACATGATGATGCTGGAAGATGCAAATGATACAGAAGATATCATCAGTATGTATAGGAACTCTACTCTAATTCAGTAATAGTATCCTTGTGAAATCATAATGAATTATTAATGATTCTTATTAGAATAATTTTTGTGAAATGTGCTGTAATTCACAAACTGGCATTTTTTTTTTCCATTATGATTATAGTAGAACTTTGTTAGCTTGAACTGCCAAGAAAGAGGCTGGTGGTTCAGGTCAACAGATTTTACTATATTATAGTTTGAATAATTGTATCACACTGAATAAATACTGATAAAAGAATTTAAAGCCAGAATTTTGGATAAAGTGCTAAATTGCAAACCATGCTGCTGGCATCATGACATCTGGTACATGTGATCATGTAATAGTCAACACACCTGATTATGTAAAAGCAAACAAGACTAGACATTAAAGGATGTTCTGAGAGGTTTAAGGCACTTTCAGAAAGATAAACATCATTTATAATGTAATTAAAATGGTTCTATTATCATTCTCTTCAACATGGGAGTAAATATTCTTGCAAGTTCCTGAGAAACAAAAGCAAAGGTAGACACCAAAATTGATGTAAACACAGTGACATTAATTTGATGCATTGTTATGATGTCATAGTCTTGTGTGATGAGATTATGACTTGTGAAATCAATTGTTTCATTTAGTATCAGTAGGCAAAACAGCTTAGCATCAGTGACATAGTACATGAGTTATATGGGTACTTTTGCGGGGGAAACCTAGGTTATGTGAAGTATAATGATTAAACATATTTTTTATTGTTACAAAATAGCAATTAAAGCAGTCTTTGGTATTTTTGTCTGCGATGTTTGAGGCATAAGATTCTGCTCTGTTACTATTTTTGTAATGGTTATTTTGTACAAATTATCATGTACATCTGTGTGTGCGTGCATAAATCTTTGAATTGAATTTATGTTACTCGGTTGTAGTAACATGCACATTTTGCATTGATCATAACTCTATCTTTATCTGGTGAACTTACTCTTAACAATAGTCAATATGCGGGTGGGTAGAGGGAGGTTTTTTTTTGTCAGAATTGAATTGATAAATATTTTCCTTTTTTTTTTATCTTACTTCAGTTTGCATGAAAACTTTGAGAGATAATGATACCGATGTCACTTTCAAAATCATCTTCACATTGTCTGTGCAAGCCGATAACTCTGCTATTAAAAGATAGATAGTTTTCCAGTACTTTATTGTGGATTTTTCTTAGTTTAGTGAGATAATTTTGACAAAAAAATTAGACCAATTGGGTTAGTGAATTCGGGGCCCATCAATTTGACAAAAGAATTAGACCAATTGGGTTAGTGAGATCGGCCCTTCATTTTGACAAAAGAATTAGACCAATTGGGTTAGTGAGATCAGCCTGTCATTTTGACAAAAGAATTAGACCAATTGGGTTAGTGAGATCAGCCTGTCATTTTGACAAAAGAATTAGACCAATTGGGTTAGTGAGATCAGCCCTTCATTTTGACAGAAGAATTAGATCATTTGGATTAGTGAGATTGGGACCCATCATTTTGACAAAAGATTTAGATCAATTGGGTTAATGAGATTGGGGCCCTTCATTTTGACAAAAGAATTAGACCAATTAGATTAGTGAGATTGGCCCTTCATTTTGACAAAAGAATTAGACTAATTGGGTTAGTGAGATCGGCCCTTCATTTTGACAAAAGAATTAGACCAGTTGGGTTAGTGAGATCAGCCTGTCATTTTGACAAAAGAATTAGACCAATTGGGTTAGTGAGATCAGCCTGTCATTTTGACAAAAGAATTAGACCAATTGGGTTAGTGAGATCAGCCCTTCATTTTGACAGAAGAATTAGATCATTTGGATTAGTGAGATTGGGACCCATCATTTTGACAAAAGATTTAGATCAATTGGGTTAATGAGATTGGGGCCCTTCATTTTGACAAAAGAATTAGACCAATTAGATTAGTGAGATTGGCCCTTCATTTTGACAAAAGAATTAGACTAATTGGGTTAGTGAGATCAGCCCTTCATTTTGACAAAAGATTTAGACCAATTGGGTTAGTGAGATCGGCCCTTCATTTTGACAAAAGAATTAGATCAGTTGGGTTAATGAGATTGGGGCCCTTAATTTTGACGAAAGAATTAGATCAGTTGGGTTAATGAGATTGAGGCCCTTCATTTTGACAAAAGAATTAGACCAATTAGATTAGTGAGATCAGCCCTTCATTTTGACAAAAGAATTAGACTAATTGGGTTAGTGAGATCAGCCCTTCATTTTGACAAAAGATTTAGACCAATTGGGTAAGTGAGATCGGCCCTTCATTTTGACAAAAGAATTAGAACCATTGGGTTAGCAAGATCAGCCTGTCATTTTGACAAAAGAATTAGACCAATTGAGTTATTGAGATCAGCCCATCATTTTGACAAAAGAATTAGATCAATTGGGTTAGTGAGATTGGGTCCCATTATTTTGACAAAAGAATTAGAACAATTGGGTTAGTAAGATTGGGGCCCATCTTTTTGACAAAAGAATTAGTCCAATTTGGTTTGTGAGGTCGGGGTCCATCATTTTGAGAAAAGACTTAGACCAGTTTGGTTATTGAGATCAGCCCATCATTTTTGACAAAAGAATTAGATAGTTGGGTTAGTGAGATTGGCCCATCATTTTGACAAAAGAATTAGACCAATTGGGTTAGTGAGATCAGCCCATCATTCTGACAAAAGAATTAGATCAATTGGGTCAGTGAGAAAGGTCCATTATTCTGACAAAAGAATTAGACCAGTTGGGTTATTGAGATAGGGGCCTGAACCCATCATTCTGACAAAAGAATTAGACCAGTTGGGTTAGTGAGATCGACCGATTATTTTGACAGAAGAATTAGACCAATTGGGTAGGTGAGATCAGGTCCTTGGCCCGTCATTTCAACAAAAGAATTAGACCAATTGCCTTAGATCGGGGCTGGGCCCATCATTTTGACAAAAGAATTAGGCCAAATTGAAAGAAAATGTTCTTGAGTAAATTCATAAAATTGAGAATTCTGAATGATGTTAAAATCTTTCTCATTGGGGTGGGACCCATCAGAAATCCCTTTTCATTAAATTCAGAGAGGTAAGAACATTACTGTAAGTTAAAGACATGTAGATGATAATTTGATCATTGTCATGTGAATTGATTGGAAGGTCATTTCATGTTTCATCACTTTTATCATAAATGTTTCTCTTTTCCAGATGTATTCAAGCCTGATCCAGATTTTCTTCAGAACGAAGAAAGGTATAAAGTCTTAAAGAAAGGTAAGATTATCATTACCTAGAAGAATTTATTCTAATAATTGATAGTTGACATGATTTTTGTCAGCATTTATGTACACATTGAAATGATTCATCAATGAAGGCAGTATTAACCTAGCGAATAGGACATCCTTGCCCATTTCCAGTGCGAGTCAGATGACTCAGCTCTCAGAAAGACGTGGAAGTAATCGTATTGATGCATGGTAGAGTGGTCTGATTTAGGCATATGATGTGCTAACACTAAATCACTGTCATCAGAGAAATTTATTGAACATGAAACCCCTGCACTTTTAATTCAAATGTTGTTATTATAACTTATGAATGAAAAAATTTGAAGAAATTCTTCAGTTTCATTAGCTTCTGTTGCATTAACGATGACATGTCATAGAGACATTGTAATGTCAGTAAAGAAACTATGATGCGGTAATAATAATAGGCATGAGGGCAGTTCATAATGGCCACTATCATCAAGTTCAAATTGGTCCCTATTTTCATTTTAAGGCTTTTTTTTTTCTTAGCATGCAATGGGAAATGCCAATGTCCAGATTGTTGTGACCCCTTTTCCATCAAAAACATGTACAGAATATTAACTACCAACCAACATGTCTTTCTCTGGTTAAACCATTGAAATTGATGCTCTTAACAATAATAATTTTGCAGTGTTTAAAAAGATAAAGCATCACTGAATATTTATTTTGAAAAATCCCTCTATTTTGTGTTCAAGATTATTTTATTTTATTTTACTGTATTTTAAGATCATTTAAATTTAGACATGTCTGCATGTATGGAAATTCAGATTGGTTTTATAGATTGGAAATGAAATTTCAGAACTTTAACCAGTGCATTTGTCTTCATGTCTTGCCTGTATGAATGAATTGATTTGTCTGTCAATGGGTCCATCTACCTGGATCCATTTATTTATTTTTTTAAATTTGTTTTCATAGTCCATAGAACCTTGATAAATCGGTGGATTTGAGGGTTGCTTTGAAAACTTCTTGAATTCTGCGCAGAACTTATTGATCTTTCCTGAGGAAATATAAATCATTAAACTAATGACATGTATCACTTTTTTAGTTCAGAATTTTTTGTAATTCTATTTTCCAAAATTAAAAAAAAAAAAATGGTATAAAATTAGGTGGATCAAATGACCCACAACACTAATTATTTCATTGGTTTCCAAACTTTGTTCGGCCTTGACCCTAAACAATATTTTTATGAGCCTCATGACCCCTTTTCCACATTTTCATAAGTTTTGCTACCTTTAAAAAGAAATTCTGGCCACCCTCCGCAGCTTTCCAGAATGTCCTCATGATCCTGATTTGGATCATGACCTAGGAAACCACTGAATTATTTCTTTTGTTCTACTTGTTGACCTTATTATATAGTGATCAAAAAAGTAACATGGAGAAAATTCAATTTCCATAAGATAAATTACTTCTTAAAAACTTTCAAAAACTCCTTAAAAAGTCTTTAAAAATCAACTCTCAGTAGCTGTACAAATCATTGTTCTATAGTGATACAAATCATGGTTCTCTAGCTGTACAAATCATGGCTCTCTAGCTGTACAATTTTGGCTTCATAGCTGTACATATCATGGTACTATAACTGTACAAATTATGATCCTATTTGAATATAAATCATGGTTATTTAGCTGTATAAATCATGGTTCTGAGCTGTATAAATCACAAATCATGGCTTCCTAGCAGTACAGGGTACTGTAGCTATACAAACCATGGCTTCATAGCTGTTCAGATCATGGTTCTGTAGCTATACACATCATGGCTGCATAGCTGTACTTTATAGTTCAATAGCTGTACAAACCATGGTCCCAGAGCTGTACAAATCATGGTTCTGTATTTTCTGCTCATTAACGTTTTCAGCACCCAATCTATTTATCAGTACTCTAATTTTTAGAAATAAGTTTGATCAGTATAAAAATCTTTTGAAATCTTTTCAGAAATTCTTGATGAGGGATCTGATTCTGAATCAGAGGGAGGATCAGAGTCTGGTAGTGGTAGTGGTGACAGTGACAGCAGTGAAGAGGAAGGCAGTGATAACGAGGAAGGTCTCTAAACTGTTATTGTTGCTCTTTTTAATATACATCACATAATCATTACAAAGTTTTAATATAATGACCAAAAAATACTATATATACTCTTTTGTAAGCCAAGTCCAACTCCAGACTGCCCAGACCCAGGTCTGTCATGCACTGGCAGTTTGCTCAGGGTAGTGTGTAGAGCAATCATCATTAACCCTGATCTGTGGCAGATCACTGTCTGTCGTTTGCAGTTTAGCTCAACTTATAGGCAGTACAAGGTTAATACCTTTCAGGTTTATTATCAATAACAAGAAATGGTTACCTTTCTTACAGTGATGAAGATCATTATTATTTGCCTACAGCATTTTAGGCCCTTACTTTAAATGATGATATTTCCAGTGGCCTAAATGGTTAGAGTGTCTGTCTTGGATGTGTGTGGGGTCACAGGTTCAAACCCCTAGCCAAGTCATACCAAAGACAAAAAAATGGTACTAGCAACTACCTCACTTGGTGCTAAGCATTAAGAGGTTAGTGTTGGGACTGGGCAACCTGGTGTCAGAATAATGTGTCTAGTGGGACATGATGCCATATGTCTGCTGCATCATGCCCCAGTGCTAAACATCACTTTAAACTGCCACATTGCAGACATTGTAGCAATATCACTGAAAATTTTTAAATCTACATTAAAAATCAAAACACACACACACTTTCAATGATAAATTCTTTAAGACAAACTATACTTTAGATAGATATTTTTTGCCTAGACCCAGATAAGTCTACCAAGGCATAGTTATCCAAGTGGAAATAATAACCTAGGCATAGGTATCCAGGTGGAGATAACCTAGGCATAGTGGAGATAATAACCTAGGCATAGGTATCCAAGTGGAGATAAACCTGCCTAGGCATAGATATCCAAGTTGAGATAATAACCTAGACATAGAATTTCAGGTGGAAACTATTGTTACTGGGTTGGGGAGGTAGTGAGAGTTGGCAAATCAAGTGTAAGTTTTGCACAAAAATGGAACAATCATGTTTATTCTATCCCAGATAAATATGTTGGCTTCAAAATGACCAGTTTGCAAAATAAAGTTTAATTTCATTTACAACTGTGCAGCAATTTAACAGAAAACACCCATAGTGAAGGTATCTGTCGGTACTGTTATTTCAGTTGTAACCTATCAGTAGAAGCTTTTATATTACATAAGAATGTGATAATAATAAATAAGTTTCTCTTAATAACAAGAATTACCAATTATGAATCTATTGCAGCAATGATAAGGAACTTCATTTAAATATTCCTAAATGTTGTAGTGCAATAATTGATAAGTAAATTGGCAGGGCATCATTAATAAAATCAAGTATTCATATAAATTTGACCTAGGGCCCATTAGTACCACTTAGGAACCTTTTCTAGGAAGCTGGAGAAAACACTGCTAGCAAGGATTTTTGCAATCACTGTTCCGAAGAAAACATGAAATCCGTGTTTTGATATGCCGGGCAGTTGTGGAATATTGATCCACTCGGAATTTTAAAGAAATTAAACTTGATTAAATAGTAGACATTTACGCAGTTGGTCTTTTCTTATACTATAACTCCTTCCATATATCAGCTGAATCCCAGGCATGTGCTAGGACATTGATAGGTTTGGTTGTTTGGGTTTAATATCATTTGTCAGAACATGATAGGCTAAACATTGACAAACAGTATATTTGGTAGAGGTTGAACCACTGACCTACAGGAAGCTACTGTCAAGTTTTTTCACATACCCACATTGGCCGAGCTGAGACATGAATACATGTCAGTTGAGGTGGAACATCTGTGATCTGTAAAGGTGAGTGAATTAGACCACTCGGCAAGCCGTGGTCCCATGTGTTAGGACATATTGTAGTGTTAGGACATATTGGCAATGTACAGTTTCTATATTAAATTACAAAACAAATTGATTTAAATAATATGTGATAAATGCATTGTTAATTTTTTTCCAGGTGGAGAAGGAAAGCAGACCATTGTTGACAACACAGAGACCAATCTGGTGATTTTGCGTAGGACTATTTACCTTACAGTTCAGTCCAGTTTGGACTTTGAAGAGTGTGCTCATAAAATGATGAAAATGGATCTCAAACCTGGACAAGAGGTATGTTAGTAATGTTTGCAAAGAATATTCTGACAAGATCTAAAGCAGTCAATCAGTATTGCTGAAATGCCTTTATATACTTTGTTTAGTAGGAGATTCTAAATTGAAATACATGGAATATTTACTGTGAAGGTTGAACCAGCAAGCTGTTGCATTTTTGCATTTGTGTTTTGAACTTGGAACTGTATTATAATGTCAGAATAAGCATGCTTGTCATAAACCAACAGGATGAAAGAACCAACTTTTTGTCAGTATACTGGATATTTCCAACAGTTTGAATGGCACAAGAATTTGTGGATTTCGTGAGGACAGATTTAAAGCCCTAACAAACAATCTGGAAATCCTTTGGAAACGATAGAATCCATATCAAATCCATGAATTTAAGCACTGATCAAAATGTCATTTTTCTCATTGTCAGTATTAATAAAAGTCCAGAGAAGAACTACACAGACCAAGATCTACCATTGCATAATGTGCTGTCAGATCTGGGTCTATGCAGTTTGTTAGGAGTGATCTGTAAAACGTACACCATATACCCTGACCTGCTGGTGCATGAAGCATATTAAGCAGATGATTTCTTGTGTCCAGTTGGACTTGACTCATAAGCGAGTATATATGGTAGATTCACAGTATTTTGATTTCTTACAAAACAACTCTAGGGTTGTCATGTCAGATTGGTTAAACAGTATTTCAGCATTTAATGGCTTTTAGCCTTTTTTCACCTTTTCTGTATGTTATAATGTATTGGTTTATGTCAGTGTTAAAATTTTAACCTATCATTATAGATTGGGGAACACGTATACATGCATCATCATTTCAAAACTTATGATAATATGATGGATATCTGCATAAATACATGTATCTTGCTTTCTCTAGTTATTGAACTGTATTATTACACATTCTGAAATTGAGAACCACTGTGTTTGCCAAGTGGTGTAGAGCACTCACCTTTACTGATCACTGCCATCTCACCTCTGCTCATGGTTCTTTACCCTGGCCAAGTCATACCAAAGACTTATCTACTAGCAGCTACTTCGCTTGGCACTCAACATTAAGAGGTTAGTGTTAGGACTGGTCAGCCTGGTGTCAGAATAATGTGACTGGGTGGGACATCATGCTTCATGTCAGCAGTATGGTTCAGTGGTTCTTACTGGGGTTTTCCTGGGTTTTTCCTCCACCAGTTATACTGGCTACTACATGTAGCCAATGATCCACTGAAAAATGGCATTAAATGCAAAACAGCAACAACAACAACAGTGTATTTGCTTCCACATTGGTGTCTTGGTACATCTGTGATTAATTAACATCAGAGTCCCACTTTACTCAGTAGTATACCATTGTACTGTGTTACTGCAATCTCCGCATTATGCCTGTGCTGGATATCTGAATGAAAGTTGTTTTTGCAAATGAAATAGTTAACTCAGACCAATATGTTTATATTGTCAGTAGAATCAAAAGGTAGTTTTACGATATTTCGTCTTCATTTATATATTTGCTTGTAATGTTTTAGTGCCAAATATACTCTCATATATTTACCAAAAGTTCCCCAAAAACGGATCTTCAATGCAGAGTGTAAAAACTGCACACATTCGGTTTTCTGTCAGATCAGCAACAGATCAAACTGTATCTCACTGGATGCTTATAGAATGAGGTAAATTAGAGTAGTTCATGGTAAAAATTTGCAAAAAAGAAGGATAATCTGAATAAAGATTTTACATTAATTTTATAGAGGAAAGTATTTGATGTGTAATTGAGAAAAATGTATAGTTCAACTAGATGATTTCATGATAAATGGGCAAATTTAGATTTGCAAGAAAAATGAAGTAGTTTTGCGGCTGCCTTTATTGAATATTGCTAAAATCCAAGAAAGAAAAATTCACAATTATAAGAAATATTTATTCAAATTTGATTGTGAAAGTAAATGTTTGGTTTGCCATGCATATTTAATGTGCAGTACAGGAAATAAAATCAAATGAATCTTACCTTGATATATTGAAAAATTGTACTAACCCTTAAAGAGCTAGTCACAACAATAGTCACACTGCCAGTAGAGGTCTCATAGTATTTATCATGTCTTAAGTCATTTCTAAGGTAAGCAACAGTGTACACATCCCATTACTTCAGCTTGCCATGACTGCTTGCAAAACTATATTTGATTGGTACATTGAGCATGGAACAAGCATTCTGTCGTACTTTGCTCATTTCACAAGTACTCACATATAAATACATGCTACCTGGAAAAAATTAAAGTGACTGCCACATAATACAATGAAGATTTCTTTCAACATATACTGGCCAAAGATAGTGATGATTACAATGATTTTGAAGGATTTGAAGAAGATGAAATTATTGGAGCTGGGGAAGTGTTACTGGAAGTACTCATTAGTGATTTTGAACTAGAAATTATTGCTGAACTTGAGTCTAATGTAGATGCTGACTGGACAAAAAAGATGCATGCCTGTGAACCCCACCATTCAATGATATTTCCAAAGGAAACATGATGTTTAATGCCAAACATAAAGACTATTTAAGACTTTTTGGTATGAGTTATTGCATTTGATAGCAACTCAAACAAATAGATATGTAAATCAGAGAGTAAATAGGGGAGATTTGAAGGAGGACAGTTGCATGAGAAAATGGCAGCTTTTCACACCTGACCAGATGAATCTCTGTTTTGCATTAATTATAGCAATGGGTTTGGTACATAAATCTGATCTCGATTTTTGCTGGGCTACTGTTGATGTGATATCAACCCCATACTAAAGCAAAATAATGAGTAGGCATAGATTCTCACTATTCTAAGCAATTTACACTTGGCAGACGGTGAGAACAATCAAAGTGACTCCTTACACAAGATCTGCCCAACAATTTGTTGTGTATGTTTAATTTAATTATTTGTTTGTTTGTTTTAAAAAAAAAAAAAATTTTTTCATTACATGCTATTGTAATGTAACTTTGTGTACTGGATTTGATATTGTCTAGAATTGAGTTTAGTTCTGTTTGTCCTGACTGTTTTTTTATAGTTAAGTCAAGGCCACACCTGGAGTATGTGATATGAAACATGTGTTAATTGTTACAAACTTCTGCTTTTTCTAGAAGATTGACCCTCATTCAGGAATGTTTTGCATCTTAAATTAGTGTATAACTGTTGTCTTGATAGAGATAAGGCAGTCAGGCTCCAAACAGTTGACACATTAAGTTCTGTTGTGACCAGTTTGAGTTGAATTTTTATTTTCTTCAGATTATTGAATTTCAAGTGATTCTTTTACCTGGAAATGCAAAAGTGCTTCTACAAAATTCTTGGACAAAGTCATTTATTAAAAGTTATACTGAATTCAAAACTGGAATAATATTTTCATGTGATTCAATAAAGAACTGTTGACACAACAGCACTTCACAGACTACAACAGACATCATCATCTTCCATTTTGGATTTCATCGGGATTTGAATTCGGTTTCGTTCAGGACTTTTTATTAATAGGACTTCTCTTTTTTTATTTCTTTGATTATTTTTGGATTTGATTCAAAAAACCGTAAGTTCTTTTTTCTCATTTTTCACTTGGTATTCTGGGGAAATAAATTATTTGTTTAATTTTCAAAGCTTGTTGTCTTCACTCTTTTCTGTAACTTATTTCAAGAACATAGATTCCTAACAGACTGCAAAAACAAAAGCATTTGCCGAGACTTATTCAGTAAATTTGAACCTCAGTTTTGGTGAAGCTATCTGCCCTTGGAAAGATCATCTAAAATTCCAGTTTTATAACCCTGTCAAACCTAACAATTTTGGTATCAAGCTGTTTCAGGTGCATGAGGCAGGCAGTGGATATTGTAATGGCTACCACATTTACACTGGTAAAACAAGTGGAGACCTTGACAATTACTGTGAAGGATTTGAACTAAATGTTGATAAATTGAGAAAAACCACAAAAATTTTATTTGTTTGCTCTCCAAGTGTGGTCTTTTGAATAAAGGACACAGTATATATGGATAACTATTTTTCATCACATGAACTTCTTAACAAACTTGTGTTGCAAAATACCTGTATATGTGGAACCATGCACACACAAAATGGTGTAGGTGTTGCAGAGGCAATGATGATACGAAAACTCAAAACTTTGGCTAGTGAATTTTTCGCAGAAAGGACAGTTTATTTCCGTTGATTGTATGCATTTTAAAGAATATAGTATTTGTTAGACATATCTGAACTTTTCCATTAAAAAGGAAGAAAATACAGATGAAATGTAAAGGTCATTTGTCATTTGACCTGTATATACACCAGTACACACAAATGTGATAAATGACAAATTTGATTTGATGTTAATAATAAAGTTCTGACATCTACCATCATTTTTCATATAGGGTTTGTGCATCTGTTATGTAAAAGTAATTACAATACATGCAATATAAAGCAGAGTGCAATTTTTATTTCTTTTCACAAACTAATCAGGACTGTCAGATGTTTTACTGCAAAACAAAATAGCACTTTAAGGGTTTAAATGCTGAGTATATTGTACCAGTGATGCAGTCTATTCTAGTGATTTTATTGGTAGATTCTCCACCAAACATAATCTGATATATAACTTAAGTTGTGACTGTATTAAAGTGTTTGATGGAGTTGTTTATAATAAATTCAGTTGAAGTTAGAAACCTGTCGTCAACCCTGCTTGACTGCCTCCTAGGTAGTTACTGAAGTTATGTAATAAGAGTCCTGTGTAATCGCCTCCCCAAACCATCAATCCAGTAAATAGCCCCCCCCCCCATCTATCCATCCATTCATCCTTCCTGTCTTAAATCTGCCCATCCTGACTTGACACAAAGTGAATGATATTGTTACAGTATTGTAAGCACATATGGTAACCTAGCTAATGTCTTGGGTGGGTGGGGGGTGCTTTTGTTTTTTGGTGGGTTTTTTTAAAGAAATTAGGGGACATAACTCTCAATTACATATTTTACCTCTTTCAGGTGGAGTTATGTAACATGATTTTAGACTGTTGTGCTCAGCTACGAACTTATGAGAAGTTCTTTGGACTTCTAGCTCAGGTAAGCAGAAACATTTTCTGTCTTTCAAATTGTTTTTAGTATCTCTATGTAACTTTTCTTTAACAGCCAACTATGAAATGGAAAAGTTTGAGACGTTTCAGAGAAATGGCAGCTTAAGGTTGAAGTCACTTGGTGTTCTTGTTTACAGTCCAAAATGGTCTTATTGGGTCTGTTGATTAACATTATTTCACCTGTGTAAACCTATAGATACTGGCTGGATATCAGAAGTGATTTCTTAAGTGAGGTAACTGTTATAGTAGGTTGGATAATAGTTCTTACTATAGTATTTCTCCATCAAATACATTACCTGATCACATTAACGTGAGGAAATTACTCTCTGCTACTTCCCAATTAAGCCTTCCCTGAAAGACCAAAAAAAATGTCTTTCCATATACATCATATAGATGAAGGGAAGTAACCCTTGGAAATTAACTGTCCTTGTTCCAGCTAGGTGGCCACCTATATCCCCAATGTTCACTAGCTTAAACTTCATTGCAGCTGCTAAATGGGTCTCCAAAAAATCCATTACAGTTTATAATCAGTACTGACCATCCAAACTTTATTGTCTGTGGTGTAGTAAATCATAAAGGTTGATATACACGGTGTAAACAACATTTGTGTATTTTCTGATTTTCTTTCCCCTGGTTGTTATTGTCCATGTGTTATCAATTAGTAACATTCAAGTTTCAATGGTACGTTTGTATTGCACTGGTAAATTTGAATTTATTATGAGTCTCTTACATCATCCTGAAAATGTGAGTCTGCCTCCTGGAACAGTTTTTATGTTTGTTGTATGCACTGGTTTATTTTTTTCTCTCTTTCATTGCAGAGATATCAGTCAGGTGCAAGAAGTGCAGATGCTTTAAATTGGTGAAGGTCAACCACAAGAGGTGTCTTGTCAGTACAAAATGGTCTCACACCCATGTAGCATGTTTATATTGTGGGCAGAAGACCCTTGGTATGTTGTCTTTAAAAGGCAATTGAAGGGCCATGCGATCCAGTCAAGTGATTCAATTCAGGCTACTCTGATACCATTTATTTTAATGGGGTTCAATTTTCTTGGTTCTGTGAAGAGAAAAAAAGACATTTTCTTGGGTGCTTAAATTCTGGTTTCACCTGTCAAAGTTTGCATAGTGTTAGGTATTTAAATTTGTGGTTTAACCTCAACAAATGCCCAGAAATAAAGAATATAACAGAATAAAACTATACAGATGCAAATGACAGGCACTTGAGTGTTTACAACAATAGTACAGTACTACTATATGTATGAGCACATGTCTAAGACCTGACAGGTTCAGTACCATTAATGGAAGCTGATGCAGCCAACAACACTAGAACAACTCTACCACCCCTACGAGGGAAAACAAAACGCTGTCAAGATCAATCGCTTGCGCTGTTTTCATTTGAGTGCACAAAATCAAAGGAAGTTGACATCACCAAAGTGTGACAAAGCTAACTAATACAAAAGAGAGTAGAATCATTCTATTGTTTGCGCCTACCTCATGTACAGACCAACTTCAACCTACCTCATGTACAGACCAACTTCAACCACTTCACTTGACAAGAGATAAAAGAGTACAAAGAAGAACTAAAATCACTTCCACAACTGGCATGCTTAACTGGTCATGGAAGCCATAATAGAGAAGATGTTACTGGTGATGATCTGTGCTCTGTGCTGATGAACCTTGCAAGGTCAATAATTATACTGATTCACGCTGAATGGATAATTGCAGTTCATGTGAGATTGAGTTAAAGATCTGACCTAATGATCAGTGGTTTTGAGAAAGATGGACTTTCTTAATTCAGCAGTAATGGATTATTTTCCTAACAAGCATTTGTGTGTACTGGAGACTTGATTGACACTACATTGATATTATGGCTTTGTCTGAAAAGCATGAAATGTGAGCTTTAATAGTTTGCTATTCATGCAAGAGTTCAGATATTTTACAGGTTTGCTGTTCTTTTGGATTAAAAATGCAGGGATAAAAGGAAATGTGCTTTCCAGAGGATATAAATTTTTCATCAGATGTTTCATTCAGATGAAGGATTGATTTTGAAAATGTACACAAATTAATTTTCATGTACTAGTATTTTGTTTTGTTCTTTCATTCATTTTCATTATTACTAGCATTTGAATACCTTGTGCTTTTTTTGTTTCTCTCTATCCATATAGCCTCTAATAACGATTTAAGGCAGTGAGTGGAAATTACAGCTGCTGGTTACCTTATCGATGTGTACATTGCAACATAACAAATTGTTTTATAATTCTTTTTTCATAGCCAAAAAAAGGGTGTGTAAAAATTAATATGTTATTACCAGATTACAGTATTGAAATTTACTTGTGAACTACTAGCTGATTTTTTAATCTCTAGGGGCAAAAACACAGTAAGAAAAATGGCAGATTTTTGTTGGGTGTTTACATTTGTTGTTTGGGACAACAACAAAAACCAAGAAAATAGATTCCCCATGAATATTTCTGAAACTACAGTATGTTGGAATTGCATATGATTTGCATACTACAGTCAATTTTGTCAGGATGGTCACCAAGCTAATTGGGACCATGTTTAATCGAATTTGGCAGTCCAATGGGCGTAAGTCCCTCTCTCCTCCCTTGCACCAAGTTGGTAACATTGAAGCTGGGCATACAGTAATTGCCTTCCAATTTTGCCAGTCAGCCAAGCCTGCAAGTAGTATGTCAGTCACCATATGCCATCCTGGCTGATTTGGATTACCCTACAAGTGTATATGGCAGTCATTTTGATCTCTGAATATTACTGTTGTACAGAATGCCATACAACTTGATGCAGATCATACATAGGGAGGACAACTCTTGGTTGATGCAGATGATTCAGAATTTCCTGCACATTTCTCCATCTGAATGCCAACCTCCATTATCAGTTACTACTATATACAAGGTCAAGGCATCACTGGATGTTAATAAAGATGACGAACAACTGTCCTTCATGATTTTACTGTAGTTGTCAAAGATTGCAGAAATTACTGGGCTTCTGTCTGGTAAAATTTGTGACCCTTAAATCAAGGGATTTCTGTTCAATGAATCACTTGCTTGCAACTTTTTCACCACACACAAAGAATTCATACCAGTGTCTGTCATTTGGATGTGCCTACCCTAGACAAAGATATTGCTGCAGTCGTCATGTTTGCCTGACTCAGTAATAAAGTCGATAAACAAGTGTTTGATACCATGTCTGAGTTGGTCAGAAATATAGTGTTAACTTCCTCAGTTTGCCCTGGGTGTCTTCCGCAGTTTCTTGCCTAGCTGAGAAGGCTGGAAGCAACCACACCAAAGATTTGGTATACCATATTGCCAAGGTAATCAACAGAATATTCCACCAAATGATGGCAAATGCCCTAATAACGTTTTTCAACCTATACTGGATAAGAAGAGACATCCTCCTGCAATATTAATCTCTTAAACCCACCATCATGCAGCAGCTCGGCACTTCCTTGCTTTCATTTTCCCTCTTCTATTCAGGTACACAATTGAGGAGGTGAGAAAGCAGATAGCATAGGACATGCCCAATGAACTCTGCAGACTCCTATCAGAAGCATACCAGAGAAGGGTTGATCATCAACCGAAAGACCACAGCTTGCAAAATAGTTCTTACTGCAGTTCCTGGCTGGGACAGGTCCTGGATTAACAGTGTTTGATTTAGTGATAGGCGTACCCAGGAAAATTGAGCAACCCTGATGCTGTTTAGGCAACTAAGGTTCAAGTATTTTGTTCGTGCCCAGAGACATACAGCCCTCCACTTTGAAAGCATATGAGGGGAAGTGGCTTGTTTTCACCAATTGGTGCCATGCTAATGTCACATCACACACAACCTCCATTGCCCATTTGGCTAACTTCAGGCAGTGAACCAAGCCCCTATCACAAGCAATCGATGCAGTTCTATGATTTCAGACACGTTTAGACATCGTAGAAGAGAATGTTGGTGCAGAAAGGATCATTCTGATTTTGCTCACCAGTTTTTAAAATTTCAGGCCACACTCATTCAACTTGTTCCAGCAATGGAAACTTCACTGGGTGGTTCAGCTAGTTTAAACCCATGTCTTCCACGTCACTCAAGCACTCAAGCAGTTGTCATACAAGACACAAGACATGCCTTCTGATAGCAACAGCTTCAGCTTGCAGGGTGAGTGAGCTGCTTGTGCTGCCTATGGATCGGAACTACAAACGGTTCTACTCTGAGGGCTCATTCATACTAATGATGCAACCTGGTTTCATTTCTAAGAATGGGTTACCCTATCAATACCAAATAAGAAATAACTGATTCTCATCTCTCCTCGATCAAGCTGCAGGACTTGGTAAACAGTATCAAATGTTATGAGAGACACATGATAAACGACCACAGAGACCATCGAAAGCTCTTCCAACTGTTTAAGGCAGAAAAGCAAAACAAAATCCCACAAGTACTGGCAACATGGCTAAAAGGTGTTATGAGACCAATGTACTCTGAACTTGCACAGGATCTGGTATGATTTGTGAACATTTTGGATCATGAAATGAGCAATTTCCACAAGACTGGTCTTGGAAAATAACATCTTTTTTCCAGGTTATAGTGGAGTCATCTGGCTGGCACACTCGTCCACTTTCTCAAGCTTCTGTTTATGTGAGAATGCCATTGCAAAGGAGAGAGCAGAATCTTGTCTTCCAACTGGTAGCTTTCTAGACAGTTACCACATCCCATTCATGAAAGCACATCCTCAGTCCCAGGCATGAACTTGCAAATTTCACTGGATTTGCCAGGGAGATATTTGCATGGAAGGCATTAACCAATTGCATGATACCACAGGGATACCCCTCACAAGTGTACAAATGCATAATCTTTGGATGTATTGCCTTTACATTAAGAAAAATTCACCCTTTCAATAGAACAGTCGTCATACTCCTGCAAGGTGACATGGGTAAAGGTTGAATGCTTAAACATTTCATCCTCCTCTTATGCTAATGTTTTTGTGGCTCTTGTTTCTTACACTACTATGAATCATGCCCACACTTTCCTTCTAATGCATCTATCTCAGTATAAGTTTTGCTCCAGCTTAAACAAGAAAACATTCATGACACAGGTAGTCACCTGGCTAGAACCAACAGAGTTAGAGTTACTTCCATTTCATTGCATATGATAGGTAGATGGGAAGAGTTTTTTCATTTTTCAGGGAGGGATTAATTCTGAGGTAGCAGAGAGAAATTTTCTAATGTTATGTGATCGGGTAAACATTTTCAGAGAAACATAATGTTCTAAAACCTTTCTTTTCTCCTATGATAACACTAGAGTACTAGCCTAATAAATTTGATCCAAGGAATGGGCATAATTTAGTTGGTTTTAATGTAAACGTTTGGACAGAATACTTCACAAAACTTGTAAGTACAAGTGATGGCAGTATTTTGTAAAAATCAAACCAGTTTTATCAATTGTGATGTCATACTAAACTTGGGGACAAAAGTGCATATATATATATATATATATATATATATACATACATATACACACACACACACACACACTTGCATATTAAACAAGGACTATTCTAAATATACTGACTGAAGATTGCAATTAAGAACTGTGAAGTAAAAAATACTTAGCATTTCGAAGTTGTAAATAAGATAGCTTTAAGTAAAAATGGATGTTTGGTGGGGGTGAGAGGCTTTCCTCAAGCATAATCAAATCGGCAGATAAATTCAGTAAACTTGTAGCAGTGGATTAATTGATTTATTATTTATTAATTCATTAATTTGAAAAAACAGACTGGAAAAATTTATCAGCATGTATGTCCACGCTACACAGGTATTCGCTTCTGATCCTGACTCCTTTAGTGCAAATTGAATTTATAATCAGATTTTAAGGCTTGTGATATCTGCTTTAAGTTATACAGGAGTTAAATGACATCCAATCATGCATGAATTCTTGCCCCATGTTATTATTTTAGTTACAAGGCATGTGGCAAAACAGTGCTGTACATCTTAATAATTAAACACCCATTAGAGACCCTGTGAAGTCTATGGATAGAATTCAAAATCCCATTGTTTGTTATCACCATTTAATGTCATTATTCTAACAATCTTTTCCTTTCTGCAGAGGTTTTGCCAGATTGATAAGAAGTACATTGCACCATTCCAGACGATGTTTGCTGAGCAGTATAACACGATTCATCGCCTTGAAACAAACAAGTTGAGAAATGTGGCCAAATTTTTTGGACATCTGCTGTTCACAGATGCAATATCATGGGGGGTATGTTCTTTTCCTTTTCATTTCCACAACATACAGTTTAAAAAATGACTTTAAAAATGTTAATAGACTGACTGTTTCTTCTTGCAACTTGAATATAAGTTTTATCCCCACTTGGATTGGTTCATAGTTTCAGAACTAACAACCATCTGCATGTGAAATAATTGCTATCCCCACATTTTATATTGTGTTAACTTCCATTTGTCCATCTGTCAATCCATCCATCTGCTCATAGCCACATATTCTAAAGTGCAGGATAAAAATTCAATAAATTTGATGCACTGCTTTATTGATAATTGTGAATGACAGGTCATTAGTCACAGCATAGGCAGAAGTGCAAGATAGCAAGGCAGGTTGAAATTTTTGTTTAGAGTGGGGGGAAAAGGGAAGTGGCCTACTTACAACTTTTTTTATATGTCCTACTAATGGATTATAATATTTATGAATATTAGATCGGAAGAACTAAATTAAAGTCTGTTGCTGCTCACTAAGGTAGTATCAAACAAGTTCAAGCATGGTTGGAGTTGAGGTTGGTACCTCGCACTTTTGAAACCACCCACTGTCAAAATAAAACACATTACTATCAAAATGAGTACATTTTCAAACTTTACAGAGAATGGAAAAACTGAATCAGTAGAACATTTGGAACGGATAAGCTTGTCCTTCTTTAATTATGCCCCCCCCTCCAGTACTCATATACCTTTTACAGTGCTAAACATCCCTGAAACTCATGATTTTCAGATTGCTAAGAAGCTGTACTTAATAATATTGGAGATATTTCATATCTATATATATATATATATGTACATCTGTATATGACAGTGACAATTGCATCCCAAGTATTACTTTAATGAATAAGTAAGTGAACCATGCTTAAACTGATTTCCATTAAAATCACTCTCTTCGAAAATGTTGAATAAATACAGCAGTAGGAGAAAATGGTCAACTGCTTATGCACATTGTAGGCTAAAACTTAGTCTCAAACCAGGCCAGGACAAACCTGTTTCTGCACTAAAAATGTCCTCTTGTACATAATGCATGAAATCATACATTCTTGACAGCACTGTTTTAAGAGGAGAAACATATAGATAAAGTATGGCTGCCTCTGCAATCATAGCTTTTTCCCCATGGCCAGTTGTATGAAGCCATTTAGTTCTACCTTAAACTTGTTTAAAGGACAACATTCTGTCCTTTATGGACGATTGTCCTTTACATAAAGGTGAAATGTACATGTTAGATTTCTTCATGGGAAGGTCACATTAATGTGGGAGGTATTGGGTAGGGAACGTTTTTCACTGTTTAATAGTTGGAGTATATTACTGTCATTGACATGTAGCTTGTCAGAATAGGAACCAAACTATAACAATTCTTAAGTTCTAAACTGTACTGTAGTTTGAAATGCACATCAAAATTCCTGGATTTGGTTCATCAGCTTCAAATTTGAGGTCAAGTAGTTTAGAAAATTTGAGGTGTTTTCTTGCAGGGGGGGGGGTAAAATAAACACTATGTTACTTATCTCATGTTCACTATATTGCAGGTTTTAAGCGCAATAAGACTGAATGAGGAAGATACAACATCAGCTAGTAGAATTTTCATCAAAATCCTGTTTCAGGAGCTTTCAGAATACATGGGACTGCCAAAACTTAATGAAAGACTGAAAGATCCGTAAGCCAGCATACCAGCCTCCTTGTCTTGTGATCTTAGCTTTATAAAGAATGACTCTAATGTCCAGTGCTTTACTTCACTAAAACTTAGACCTGTACTATTGAAGAGGAGGTGGGAAATGATTTTTTTTTATCAGCTTATGGGACGGCATGTTGTCCATTGTCTGTCCATCAGTTAGCACAAGTTTATTATCATCACTCCTCCAAAGCTATTTGGGAGATTTTTTTGCCTTGAAACCTTACTCAGCTTCATTCCAGGCTACAGAT